>JAJOZX010021444.1:0-24317 GCA_023014485.1 Bathynomus jamesi | reverse complement strand
CCATTGTTTTCAATACACAAATTCAGGACGTGATACCCAGTCAGCAAGCACACGGTGAATGATGTCAGGAGTAATGGTGTTACATGCCCCAACAATGCGCTGCCGCAAATGTTCAACACTCCTAATTTTCTCTGCGTATACCAGCGCTTTCAAGTGGCCCCAGAGATAAAAATCTAGTGGCGTGAGATCCGGGCTTCTAGCTGGCCATTCCACAGGCCCTCGACGTCCTATCCAATGATCAGGGAATTGTTGTTACAGGTATTCCCTTACTTGTGTGCTGTAATGTGCAGGAGCGCCGTCTGCTCGAACCATGTTGGGAAATTTTCTTCTTCGTTCAAGACACTGGGAAATGCTTCTTCCTTGAGCATACGTAGGTAGGTGCCTCCAGTGACATGTTCATCGAAAAAGAGGGGGCCTATGATGCGATCCTTCCAAATGCCACAACATACCATCACCCGAGATGCACCTTGTTCATTTGAAGAGGTATACCAGTGAGGGTTGTTTTGAGACCTGTAGCGGGTGTTCTGTTGATTTACCTCACCATTTCCATAAAAAACAGCCTCGTCACTGAACAGAATGGTGGATGGGAAATTGGCATCCCGAGCATATTGTACCGTAGCCCATTCACAAAATTCCATCCGCCGGTCGGGATCATCGCTTAATTTCTGTAGGATCTGAAGTTTACATGGATGCCATTTGTGAGCCTGAAGAATGCGATGGATGCTACTTTTCGACACTCCTGTCTCGGCGGACAATCGCCGAAGAGACTTATTGGGACTTCTGTTAAAATGAACCGGGATAGCAGTCGCTGTATCATCGTCAGTGGACCTCCTTGAAGGTCCACTGCGTGGTTTATCTTCTATGGATCCTGTTTCCTTAAACTGTGCAACAAGTCTGCTAACACAACTCTGTGTTATTGGCTCGCGGTCTGGATGCAGTCTGTTAAATTCAGCAGCGGCCTCTCTTTGACTCCGATTTCCTGAGTAGAATTATCTGGATTCGTTCTTCCTTGCTCACAGACATTATAGCCTGTAGAAAGAGAAAAATATGAATTTTGTTTTGTAGAAATAGAAAAATATGAATTTCTCCTATGATGCCGGACTTATGGGACACCCTGTATATTTATATATATATATATTATATATATATTATATAATGTATGTATATATATATATATATATATATATATATATATATATATATATATATAAATAATATATATATAGAAAATTGGCAAACTATAAATCAGCTTCATTGCACTGAACTTTTTTCCAGAAAATGCGTTTCAGCCGTCTTTAACTGGTTCGAAATCCCTCTTCATATAAAATCTTTTTTTTCATTATTTTTGCAAACCAAAATTCAATTTAAATTCTGAAAATTTAATTTCTTTATGTTATTGGAAATTCAACAAGCAGACTTGATCTCCTCCAATTCTTACCATTTTTTTTTAACGTTTTGACAAATTCATTGTGAAATTGGAAAATATTATTATTATCAGGTTGTAACATAAATTCTGCTCGATTAGAAAACGGACGATAAATAATAGTATAATCTCAACATAATATGAAATAGTTTTAGAAATGTTGCAAAATACACGCGGCGACAGGTTTGCACAGGTTTTTTCACGATACAGAATGATACAGAATGACTTAGGCTAATGAATATGTTCTCTAGTCTTTTTCATACAGTTACAACGCCACCCCTATGATATTACAGTAATTGAAAAAACATGGAGCCCACGAAAGAGCATATTCGACATGTGATGCTGTATGAGTCCAATAAAGGATCTAACGCTAGTGAATCCGCAAGAAACATTCAAAGAGTTTATGGAAATGATGTTGTGAACGAATGGATGTGTAGGAGATGATTTGAGAAGTTCAGAAATGGAGACTTCAGTCTGAAAGATTATCAACGAATAAGACGACCAAATGAGTTAGATGAAGAGTTGCTGAAAGCAACAGTGGAGTAAAACCCAACGGTAACTGTAAGAGAACTTGGCCTGCAACTCGGCGTTAGCCATATGACCATTAGGGTGGATCGATTTTACATTTTTTTCGATTTCCATATTCTAATAGAGACAAAACTTGCGCATGCATGAGAAAATAGCCTCTGCAAAATCTTAGCTTAATAGGTAATCATCTTCTGCCCCCGGCAGAGCGATGAAAATCATATTTTAGTAGTCAAAAACGTATTTTTAAACCCTAGCCTAGAGTCATAAAATTTTGCGTGTGTGTTATTTCATGCCTAGCTGGGCTAGGCTGCTTTAAACCCTAGATCCTGTCCCAAAGCTGGATCCTATCTGCTTTGCAGATAGCTGGTGAGGGAAGCTATATTTTTGGGACCTCTTTGCGAGTGACCCTTTGCCCATGTCGGGATAGCATCATGAAAAAGAAAAACTATGGTATTTGTCATTTATCATTACTTATTCGGACTATAGTGGATTTAATTATCCTAGAAGAGTTCCTTGTTCCATGCATGGTCTGTGTGTATTATATATATATATATAATATATATATATATATAATATATATATATCATTTATGCCTGATTTTTGAATACACAGGGAGCTGAATAAGACGGTTTACCGAGAATAACGGAAGCACCTTGTGAAAATAATATTTATCATTTACTACAGAAATTACTACTTAGTACAAGAAGAGTTAAAAATTTGGGGACTAACTGGAATTCACATGGAATATATATGATCAAAAAATTAAATAAAAAATAATAATAGCATAAGAAATACGAACGAGGAATATATATATATATATATATATATATATATATATTATGTAATAAAAATAATATGCAAAACGACGGAGTATAACCATCAACACATTAGTACAGAAGTATATATATATATATATATATATATATATATAGTTACATTAAATAATTAAATATATTAGAAATAATAATATTAAATATATTGAAAATAAAAAATAATTTACACATTGTATATACGAGGAGTGATCAATTAGTATCGATAATTTTATTGCGACGGACAAACGAATGCAAATATGAAATAACCGTTTATATATGTGAGTCTTCTTGCCCCTCTGGCGTCTGCAGTCTGAAGCAAAATCTGCTACCATGAGTCAGTAGTTGGTTGGAGCGCTTAAAAGGAGGGTGTGTTTTTGCAGTACGTATAAATCTCTGAAATGGAACAACGCGCGTTCGAAGAGGAACGAAATGTTTAGAACAGCTTTTGGAAATGATGCTCTCAGTGTAGCTAACGTTTACAAATGGCACAAACAGTTTAAAAATGGAGAAACATCGCTTGAAGACAAGGAACGCAGTGGCCGCCCTTCCACTTCTCGTACGGATGAAAATGTCCAACAGATTCGATTTCTGGGACGAGCTGGGTTTTAGTGGCGCCAGGAGCCGAAAGACAACAACGGAATTATAATATCGATAGTAAACTTCCCTTCGCTGGAACCTTCTCTAGACATCATAAAGATTAAACTCACACGTTTATGATACAGCCAACCTTCACGGGCAATTAATTTTTTCAAGTTTATTTTCCAGTTTTAGCGCTTCTCTATCTCACTTTAAAAACCTTCGAGAATTGTACCTGAAATCCAAATTTATTTTCGATTGTCACTAAGATCCCTCATATTACCTTATCTGATCACCCGACAGTGTTACAGGTAGGGCCGTAAAACTTATGGCCCTAGCCGTCACGTGCCGCTAATTTAGACGGGTGAACATAATCTTAAACCGATACGTTCTGTCCTCGATTTCTAAACAAAGCGTTTCTCTACGCTTCTGGAAGAAATTTATGGAACGGGCAAGATATATTTGACACGCCCCAGATTTCGTGGGACAGCCAATTACAACGCTGTGGGCGGAGCCTCAGGACCTCTGGTTGGTGGATGGCATCACTCACACGTTGTGTTCCACCCAAATTTCACCGATAGCCAATAGAAAACTCGCGACTCGGGTATTGTGGGGTGTCCACAATTACGACCCGTCTATAAAAGGGGGCATTTTCACCTGGAATCCACATCAGTTGTATTATCAGCGAGTACTATAGAAATATCTCGTCATGAGTCATTCACAGCAGCTTTACATCTCTCCAGATTTGTTTGAAGATGAAGATTTCTACGCAGCGGCTGCGCTCCAACGTTTCGCAGCTGCAGACCGGAACGCCCTACTTTCAACGCAAACTATTGCAGAAATTTTCGACGGAGTGCAAGAACCGAGTATTGAAGACGACATAGACCTAGCATAGCCTGACCGGGTGTAATATAACCTAACCTAGCACAGCCTAACCAGGACATAATATAGCCTAACCTAACCTAGTATAGCCTGACCGGGCGTAATATAACCTAACCTAGCATAGCCTAACAGGGTCATAATATAACCTAGCCTAACCTAACCTATCATAGCCTGACCAGGTGTAATATAACCTGACCTAGCTTAGCCCAACCAGGACATAATATAGCCTAACCTAACCTAACTTAACCTAACCTAGCATAGCCTGACCGGGCGTAATATAACCTAACCTAGCATAGCCTAACCGTGTCATAACCTAACCTAGCATAGCCTAACCTAGCATAGCCTAACCGGGTCATAATATAACCTAACCTAGCATGGCCTAACCAGATATAAGCTCACCCAGTGTATCCTAACCTAACCTAACCTAACCTGAACTAAATTAATAATCCGAAACTTGTGTCCGTACTCGATAAAAGTGTGATATTTTAAATTTAGTGAACGTTACTTTGCAAGATTTTAATGGTGAACTCTTTCTCGTTTATAATTATTTAGTAATCTCATTTTTTCCTTTTATTCTTAGTTTTTCTTGTTTTCTACAACGAAAAAATTAATCCCAGGGCTCTCTCCTTTATACGGACGTCTATTTATTAATGTTAGTCGGGGTGTCTTCTTTTAAAATTTGACAGTTACGATCTGTACCGTTTTAATTATGTTGTAGATAACATCATAACATTCGTTCTCTATTTATTATCCGGTTTTCGGATTAGTTAATTCGGTTTAACATTTTCTCGCGTATTATTATTTTTCTTGTTATTCTAGCTAGCTCCAGACAATTGTATAAGGAGACGTGTGTTTGTGATTAGCGGTTAATAGATACGGTTAAGTAACCTAGTGATTAAGACGCTGGGCTGCTGGTGGTTCAGAGTCCACGTTAAACAGTAGGTCTGAGGTAGAGTGACAAGCTTGACCCTCGTCAGAATGAACAATTCGGGTGGAAGCAAAACCAGCGTTAACCAAGGAATTGAATAACTGCATTGAATATTTTGCTAAATTTGCCCGGGCGTCCTAATCGGCATTTTCTCTTTAATTAAACTTTAATTTAATTTAACTTTAAATAAAAAAGGTTCAGCATGAACTAATCATGTTAATTTCTCCTTAAAGGACCGATGCGGAGCTTGATCGTGTTATAGAACTTTTCGCGACAGCTTTGATGAAAGGGGAAAAATAGATTTGGAGGCTTTACTGCACAGCCAGCCCAGTGACATGAATACCGAGGTTGAGGTATTGCTCACATCCGGTCCAACGAACGTCAGGTCATCGAGGAACTGATGTAAGTTTGTTGTCTACTTACATTTTATCGTAAATGTTTCATTAGAAGGTATCCTCAATTATAGCCTAGTCTGCATTAGCACTGAGCTATGAATTCTGAATACAAATCGATTTATGAAAAAAGTGAACTTTAATGAAAAAGAATCAGTATGAACTAATCATGTTAATTTCTCCTTAAAGGACCGGCGCGGAGCTTGATCGTGTTATAGCAGCTTTTCGCGACAGCATTGAAGGAAGGCGAATAAGTGATTTGGTGGCTTTACCGCACAGCCAACCCAGTGACCTGAATACCGGGGTCGAGGTATTGGCTCACATCAGGTCCGACGAATGCCAGGTCACCGAGGAACTAATGTAAGTTTTTTTTGTGGTTAAGAACAAAACACATTGTATTTTCATTTAATTTATTAAATGGTAGAAAGCATGTTTTAGTACAATTCGGCTTACAGAACTAGCGTCCATTAAATAAGATTAACATTAATGGAGACATTTTACAATTGTATATACACACGTAAAACTTTACACAATATAGTTACAAATATATACACACACGTAAAACTTTACACAATATAGTTACAAATATATGCACACGTAAAACTTTACACAATACAGCGAGTGCAAACAAATCGGAACCTTTTTCTTTTATGTCTGCATATCATTTCATCATTCATCTCAGTGTCGCTCAAATCGAATAATTTAAAAAAATTATAAATCCCTTCCCACGTGATATGTGCAGGAAAAATGAAAGGCAATACATGCCACAAGTATTGCTAAAATATCCTTGGAAACGGTAAGGATTCCAGACAATTTCAGGGACATGTATCTGTTCGATAAATTGTACAACCACAGGGTCATTCCAGGGTTAGGTGCCGAGTGAACGAAAATAGTACATTCTTTCCCTATTTTTAAAATAGATTGCAAGCCAATGATTTCCTACATTACCAACAATGTCCGCATTGACGATAATCCCATACCAATCTCTCGTAGTTGGCAATTTCAATAATTCATTCTTCGTAAACACGCCGATAAATTTGGAGCGTGTGATTCGGTCACTTTTCATTACTCTCTGGAGTGTATTCGCGTCCATTCTAAAAGTCTGTGACCACGTTCTTGAAAAGGTCAATTTCTATTAGAGCCTGCGATTCGAGGTACACGAATACACTAATAAGCGCGTCTATAGGGTTTCGCAAATTCCAACCTGACTGAGATGTTCCCACTTTGTTGTGGACTTAAGTGTGTATTTATACTAGCAGATAAGTCAGGGGTAATATCAAATGAACAAAGGTTAATTCTTCGACAAATTCTTTTTGCATTACACCAAACCCAAGCTCATCAAAGGCACCGGCATTTTGAGCCAGACTACTATAAGCTCTCGCGCAAAGCGAGAACACAGCGTCTGATGAGTAATCCGTAACCATAGGCCCCCCCAATGCAACCCCTTTTACATATAGAGTTATATTTTTAAGGCCGAAATTCTCGAATTTAAAGGCGCTCTTTTTATATTTTCCATTCGTCGAAGCGTGGTACTGCACTCTAATTAATATACTTTTAGATAGAACTCCCAGGGTAACGTTTTCTAGCTGCTTCGAAGCTAACCCGGTGGGCACCGTGTATAGCTTGATCTGTACTCTGTTAAATGGGTATTTTACTGTTGCGTGTATTAAATTGTTTTCAATTTCTTCATATTTCGCCCAAAACATTCGTAATCTTTTTTTTAGAATTTTAAAATTTATCCTGTATACTACTTCCATCTTTAGTCTGATAATAGCCCTCGGAGGTTAAAAAGGTGTCCTTCGCTTCTTTCGAAATGTTGAGAACATTTTCCAGATAGGCTCGTAGGTTATAATAACCCATTCCTACCGAGATGTTAAACTGATTTAAATACACCTCACACTGGCTGAATATGGAGTGTAGAAAGTTGGTTTCAGGGTATGCAGAGTAACTATCATCGCAGTCCGTTCCATCTGAATGGGCTATTCGCAGTTCAGCGTACATGTGCATGCAGCTTTGGTCTAAAAAGTATGGTTCTGAGCTGGGTATCACGAATTCTATAGGGGCACTCGGTGAACTAATTGTGTTTAATGGGTTAATTGTAATAAAGTCGCTATGCTCAATTGAAACCTGAGTAGGGGGCATATCAATGAGGGACAGTTCCAATTTACAACATTGTGAACTACACGGATAGATGAAACGCGCCATGACGAGTCAGAAATAGTACCACCTCTCTCGACAAGTAGACATTCGTGAGAGTAGTGTCCTCAGCTTATATCAGTTAAAAAAATGATCAGCCATAGGCTTCATACACTTAGAACACTTCTTTTTTATGTCCTTTTACGTTTTGCGCCACGTGTTGGTAACCTCTTCTTCCTAACAACCCTCTTCTTTTTCTTTCCGCCACCACGTATTTTTCTCTGCATCTTTGATGATTTCGTCCAGTGTACGTTTCAAATGTTTTTTTTTGAGCTTCTTTATGTTTAGTTGCACCCATTATGTCTTCTACCGCGTTAAAACCTGATTGTAACTCCTTTCTCCAGAGGTATCTAGCCCCCCTCTTCAACAGTGGGACAGCGGTGCGTAGTAGGGTTGAAATAATGGACCCAAACCCACTCCCACGCTGATATCTCACCCCTCGATAGAATGTGAAAGGCCTTCGGGGTCATTATAACTGAAAGCGATGAAAGTGTAGCTTCACTGTTAAGCTGTTATTTTTATTTATTTGTCGGGTTCAAATCCCAGCTGAGCCGTGAACGGCCAAATTCTAAAGGGCCAGTTCTACCTAAAGCCCAAGTTAAGCTAAATTAAAACTTACGGATTTGAGATCCTATTAGGTCCTACCTCAGGGTAACCTCAGGGTTGCTGACTCGATGCGGGCCTACCTTAGACCTTATTACATGAATTTAATGTAAACAAAAGGGTACTATTTATGGTCTTCTTTCTCAACCTTGCAACAACAACGCAACCTGGACTATTGCACGATGCAACAATCTTGTATCTAAACAACCAAACTGAATTGCAAGAGAGCTCTCTACAAGACCACACCCTGTACGTACGACATCCCACAAACGAGTAGAAAAACGCGCAGCGCCCCAAAATGATGCCACAGTGTCCAAACACTGATGCCACAAGAGCTCAAAAATGCTAGCTCTAAATTAAGTTAATTTTTCACTAACCTTACAATTATGAGATGGATATATATACACCTTAACTTAATATATACAAGCAATGCTGCATCAATCAGCTTAGTCATCATATCGCCTTGGGACAACAATGGTTCTTCCTCTTCTAGATTTTCTAACACTCCCCACCGAAGAGGCATTGTTGTCATTACCTTCTGCAAGGTTAGCCAAGCCTTCTCCATGAGGCTGTAACTCAAATGTTTCATCTTGACTATCTGTGTTTTTGCTGATTTCTAAAGCATAGAGTTTTTGTATAGGTCTCTTTAACTTTCCTCCTGAAGTCTTTACCAGTGCAGACCTAACTAAATTGTCTTTGCCAACAAACAACTCTTCAATTATGCCAAGCTTCCAGCATTGCCTTGGTCTTTCATCCCCAATCATTACCACTTCTCCCACCTTGATACAATTTGCATTGGAGCCCTTTACCTTGCCTGATGGGTAATAATTGAGTTCTGGCAAGTATTCCATCTGCCACCTCTTCCATAACTGATCTTGTAGCTCTTCAAGGTACCTGAACCGTCTGGTTAACTCTCCTTGAGTGCTCTGGATAGGCTGCAAGTCTTCTGGCACACTGGGGTTTGATGTTAATCGTTTACCACAAAGAAAATGATTTGGTGTCAATGGCTCTGCATCCTGCATACTGTTGTAAACAAAAGTGATAGGCCTACTGTTCACCATTGCTTCTACTTCACATAAAACAGGTGAGAATTCTTCTTTGCTCAAATGAGCATTAGCTAAAAGTTTCTTTAATGGACACTTTACACTTCTCACTAGCCTTTCCCAAAATCCTCCCCACCATGGTGCTCTCTCAACAATAAACTCCCACTGTACCCCTTGGTGTGAAAAGTAGGATTGGAATCCTTCCTCTTTTAGCAAGGACCAAATTTCTTGGAGTTCCTTTGCAGCCTTTTTGAAGGTTTTTGCATTATCCGATATGATTTTATTTGGGAAACCCCTTCTGTTCACAAACCTTTTAAAGGCCAAAAGAAATACATCACTACTTAAGTTGCTTACCAACTCCAAATGGATTGCTCTGGTGGTAGCACAGGTGAAAAGACATATATAACCTTTGTTAGACTCCCCTCGCTCATACACATAGACTGGCCCTGCAAAGTCTACTCCCACTACATCAAATGGGGCAGTATAGACACACCGTTCTCTTGGAAGTGGAGCCACCTTTTCATAATAAGGCTTTGCACTCCAACGCTTGCAAACCACACATTTATGCAAGACCTTTTTTACTACTTGTCTAATTTTGGGAATCCAAAATTGTTGTCTAATCTCTATTATCACTTCTCTAACTCCAGCATGTAACAGCTTATGATGAGTATCCAGGATCAAAAGGTCCACAAAGTGCCCCCCAGAAGGTAGCAAAATTGGATGTCTTTTCTCCTCTGGAAGCCCAGAAAACTGTAGTCTACCTCCTACTCTCAATAAATCCTGATCCAAAAACACATCCAAACCCTTGAGCGCAGAATGTGTTGGTAGAACCTGTAATGGATGGCTGGTGAGCAATTCTCTCTCTTCACCAAATTTTTCCTTCTGCATATATACCACCCAGTATTTCCTGGCTTGCTGAATCTCATTACTGTTCAGAATTCCTTCCCTTCTTGTTTCTCCCTTAATGTTGTTGGTAAATCTATATACCCATGCTGTCACTCTTAACAATCTTTTCAGACTGCTAATGTCCTCAAGCCTCAATATGGGGTCCTGCTGCATAACTTGACAACTGTTCACAGCGCATTTTCTCACCTCACTCACCCATGCTTCTTCAGCCTGGCATTCTCCTACAATAGGCTGATTAGAAGGCCAGTTTTCACTTCCAAGTTTTAGCCACTCTGGCCCATTCCACCACAAACTTGACTGTGAAAGATCTTTCACTGAAATTCCTCGTGTTGGTAAATCAGCGGGGTTTTGGATGCCTGGACAATGCTTCCATTGCTTGGGATCTGTGTGCGCTTGAATTTCCTCCACCCTATTGGCAACAAATGGTTTCCATTTCCTTGCCTGACTTCTTAACCAGTGCCAAACTATAGTGGAGTCTGTCCAATAATAGCTTGGAATTTCATAGAGGGCCAAAGACTTTCGCACTGTAATTGCAAGCCGACTAGCAATAACGGCACCCATCAATTCCAACCTTGGAACAGAAAGCCTTTTCAAAGGTGCTACTCTGCTCTTTGCAGCAACCAACCTGCAACTTACTTCCTCTTGCAATGCGCCTCTTATATAAATACAAGTTGCATAGGCTTCCTCACTTGCATCACAAAAGATGTGCAGCTCCAAATTGTCTGGACTATTGTTCAACTCTCCAAAGTACCATCTTGGGATTTCAATGTCTCCAAGATGTGCCAATTCTTTGAACCAATATTTCCACCTTACCACCATATGATCAGGTAACTCTTGGTCCCAACCAAGTCCAATTTCCCAGAGGCTCTGAAACCAAATTTTTGACTTTATCACAAATGGAGCCAGGAATCCAAGAGGATCAAAGACCTTTGAAGCCAAACTAAGAGCTGTACGTTTTGTCCACCTTGTCTCATTCTCAGCCAGCTCTACTAAAGATTTCCCATTGAAGGTAAACAAATCATCATCTTGCTGCCAAACAATGCCTAGCACCTTTGCGTCTATTGCCCACAACTCCTTAATACCAGAATCCTCAATACTTTCTGCTGCATCAGGTACTACAGAGGAATGACTCATAAACTCTTGTAATTGCGAATGATTGGTCTGCCATTTTCTAAGCTCCATGCCAGCCTCCCTCATTATAGCTCTAGCCTCCATGAATATCTGTTTAGCCATTTCTGTATTATCCACGGAACACAGCAAATCATCAACATAAAAATTTTCCTTATGTGTTCAATAGTGTTAGGATAGACTTCAGAATATTTCTTAAAATGGTACTGCATAGTAGCTGCCAACAGAAATGGACTAGAGCTGAGGCCAAACAACACTGACTTCATTCTATATGCTTGAACCTTAGGTTCATTTTCCAACAAGTCTTTCGTATCCACCCACAGATACCTTACTGCATCTCTGTCCTCTGGTTTTAACTTTATCCGCAAAAAGGCTTGCTTCACATCTGCAGTCAATGCTACTCTACCAAACCTGAATCTCAGTAACAAGGAAAATAAATCTGCATTTAAATTTGGCCCAGCATCCAAACAGTCATTCAAGGACACACCACCTTTGTCCTTGGCTGAGCCATCAAAAACTACCCTCAGTTTGGTGGTAGTTTTGTCTCGCCGTACCACTGTGGTGTGGTTTGTCATTGTGGTTCAGATAATGTGCCTCCTGGCTCACCAGCTCACCTTGCACCCTTTCAGCATAGCCCTCCCTTACATAACTTAGGATGGCCTCATCGTATTCAATTAACAACAACTCATTTTTTCTTAGCCTGTACAATGAAGTCTCCAACCTCCGATTAGCTAGCTGAAGGTTTGAACCGGGTTTGCAAGAATCCTTCCATGGTAGGCCAACTTCATAGCAACCATCTCTAAACCCAATCCCTTTTTCAAATTGCTCTAAAACATCATTGTTCACTGTACTTGCCTGTTTCCTTTATGCCAATAGATTCAAGTTCCCAAAACGCTTTCAAATGCCTTTCCAGACCATGGCTGTTCTCCTCAATCTTAACAAAAAGAGCCTTAACTTCCATTTCATTGCAATAACTACCATGTAGCATCCAGCCTAGCTTACTTTCAATAGCTACCGGGCCTTGAGATGTACGGACAATATTACCAGTGATGAAGTCCCAATAATAGTCAGCTCCAATCAAAAGACTAATATCTTCTGTTCCCTCAAACTTATTATTGCCCAAATTAATTCCTTTAACTTGCAATTCTTGGACACATGCCATATCTAAACAAGTAGTGACTGGAGCACAAAGTTCCTCAATCTCTACAGCTTGGACCTTGATAGTGGGACTTTGCGGTAACAACCCTTTAACCAGAACTTCTACCTTCTTAAATTTGGTTCGGTTTTGAACGGAACCCCCAAACCCAGAAATTCTTAAATTTTCCCTCTTAAGTTCTTTAAACTTCAATTTCTGGAAATTCTGGTCTTAATAAAACTACACTGGCTACCACTATCAAACAACACTCTTACAGTAGCTTCTCCCTCATTCCCAATTAATAAGGCTGCAGTTGTTTGCAATAATCCCCCTTTACTTTTACTCCCTTGCATAGCAGTGGCATGTGCCACTGATGTCTCTACTTCTGGGGTAGGCCTACTAAGTGTTTTCACACAATAATGGCTGATGCCTACCATGACATTTTTTGCACAAAATTTTAAACTTACAAAACCTTGCTCTATGACCTTTCAAAAAACATTTAAAACATGCTGTGGACTTAGTTACCCTGTCCTTTCTCTCCTCAAAGGGTAAGGCCTCAGCCACCTCACATTTATATGACTTGTGGTTGCCTTCGCAAAATATGCATTCCTTGATTCCCTTTAATTTATTCTCAGAGGAGGCATGTAGAGCTATTCCTTTTTGTGGAAACTTTGGTGCTGTGCCTGCCTTTGTCCCCTTGTTTACCATCCCACTGTGCAAACTCAACTCCCTCTCGTCTTGCTAATTCTGTGCCTAAAAGACTTAACATCTGCTGAAGGGGGATGTACACATGTTCTGCAGAGTGTCCCCTACTTAATTCAAGCAAAATTGAGCTAGGCAATTTAGACTCCAGTGTAGGAACCAACATTATACCATACTTTTCCATTCCTACACCCAAGTTGTCCAGGGACCTAGTTCTAATTTCAAATTCATCATATAACTGCCGTAACTCCTTGACACTATTAGATTATTAACAGGAGGTATAGCTAAAAGTGCACGGAGGTGGCTTTTAATTAAGATCTCTGGCTTACCAAACCGTTTCTTTAATATATCCCAAGCCACATTATAATAGCCTCTGTTAATGCTAATCCTGCTATAGTCTTTGCTGCCTCCCCTTCCAAGAGGGACCGCAAATAATTAAACTTCTCCACGGCACTTAACACTTGACTAGAATGAACTGCTGATTGAAAACTGTCTGCCCATCCTTGCCATTCCTGAATACTCCCAGAAAATGTTTGAGTACAAGCCTCGGTAATTGAACTACAGATCTGTTAACCTTAACTTCACAAGCATCATTTGTTGAGTGTTGTGTTTCATTATTAGACCTGGTCTCTAACTGTACTGAGCTGCTAAACTCTTTTGCTCGGAGGCCTACGTTAATTATATCATCAATAATCTCTTCAAAGTAAATTATGTTATTTTCTATTTCATCCTCTTCTATAAGAGCCTCAATTTTAACATTTACCTCACTTAGAGCAACCTTTTTAGTTTCTAATATGGAAAGCTGCGCAGTCACTAAGCGTAAATCCTCTTGCTCTATGGCAGAATCTATAGTGGCAACGACCTTTGTAATTAGACCTTTGTAGGCGCTTCTCCTTTTTATAAATTTGTTCAATTCAGATGCACTCATCTTCAATGCAAACAACAATTGGGCTCAATACCAAATGAGCTGAATTGGCAGAAATACTTAACCAAACTGATCAAACGCAAATTTTACTTTCAAATAAACTGAATTGCTAGGTGGGGTGCTAACCAACACCAGTATGGAATACCAAATTTTCCACCCAAGTAACTGGCGCACTGCTGGTCTGCAACCTTCGCCTACGAATAATAAACCAAATTAACCAAACTGGTAAATGTAGGCCAAAAACAACGACAGACAAGTGGCCAAGTTTCGCAATTGGGCAACCAAACTTTCTACCCTGGGACCTTAATTCAATAATAACCCAAAATTAACCAAACCGGTAAAATATAGGCCAAAACAACGACAGACGACTGGCCAAGTTTCGCAATTGGGCAACCAAACTTTCTACCCTGGGACCTTAATTCAATAATAACCCAAAATTAACCAAACCGGTAAAATGTAGGCCAAAACGACGACAGACGACTGGCCAAGTTTAGCAATTGGGCGACCAAACTTTTTACCCTGGGACCTTAATTCAATAATAACCCAAAATTAACCAAACCGGTAAAATGTAGGCCAAAACAACGACAGACGACTGGCCAAGTTTCGCAATTGGGCTACCAAACTTTTACCCTGGGACCTTAATTCAATAATAACCCAAAATTAACCAAACCGGTAAAATGTAGGCCAAAACAACGACAGACGACTGGCCAAGTTTCGCAATTGGGCTACCAAACTTTCTACCCTGGGACCTTAATTCAATAATACTCAACCCGTCTAGGCCTAACTTGGGCTACAATTTGCACAATCAGAACTTTGCCGAAAAATAGTCACTGACTCAGTCTTGGGGTAGAATCCGGTTCTGAAGGACCATGTTATTTTATTTATTTGTCGGGTTCAAAATCCCAGCTGAGCCGTGAACGGCCAAATTCTAAAGGGCCAGTTCTACCTAAAGCCCAAGTTAAGCTAAATTAAAACTTACGGATTTGAAATCCTATTAGGTCCTACCTCAGGGTAACCTCAGGGTTGCTGACTCGATGCGGGCCTACCTTAGACCTTAGTTACATGAATTTAATGTAAACAAAAAAGTGTACTATTTATGGTCTTCTTTCTCAACCTTGCAACAACAACGCAACCTGGACTATTGCACGGTGCAACAATCTTGTATCTAAACAACCAAACTGAATTGCAAGAGAGCTCTCTACAAGACCACACCCTGTACGTACGACATCCCACAAACGAGTAGAAAAGACGCGCAGCGCCCCAAATGATGCCACCAGCGTCCCAAACACTGATGCCACAAGAGCCCAAAAATGCTAGCTCTTATTAAGTGAATTTTTCACTAACCTTACAATTATGAGATGGATATATATACACCTTAACTTAATATATACAAGCAATGCTGCATCAATCAGCTTAGTCATCATATCGCCTTGAGACAACAATGGTTCTTCCTCTTCTAGATTTTCTAACATAAGCTCCCATCAGCGTATGAGAAATTTTTCCCCTCAATCATTCTTATATATATTGAGATATTGGTTAATAGATTAGTCGCAACATTCGCATAATCGGGCTTGTCATATGTAATGCTCAAACTTTTCCCTCTATGGTTGGGGATGTGAGCAATGCGCAGCAGGCGCGCACGGGTGTCCCCAACAAATTGATGCTCTACGATATTGCTGTAAATATAGCACATGTCTGGGGATGGGCAGCTTTCACCCACTTTCTCCATCTTCTCCTGATACATTAAGCTGGACAAGTCATGTTGTGCCTCGTGAAAGGTATGTCTTTGGAGAGCTGCACTATATCGACCCTCATCCACAATTGTAAACAGCTCTTTGTCTTTAATATTTCTACTAAGCGTTGATTTTAACTTCAACGGGCGTGCAGACGTGTCTGTGTCACGACTTCAAAAAGTAAATCGTTTGACAGGTACGACTTTTCAAAACTCTTGTTTAACCCCGTCACAATGTCCATGGCTGTGTCATAATGACCGATTCCTAGTGTTACATTTGTACTATAGTACTGTACCTCACCGAGCAGGACTGTTTGCTTAGTATTGTCTAAGGTTATGCCTAATTTTTCACACTCATCGACTCTTCTAAGGACCAGAAATATGGATCTGATCATTTTGAAGAGTTAAAAATTTGGTGGCTAACTGAAGTTCACATAAACCCACCTCGTACGAATCACGTTCCAACTCAAGGGGCCTGTGGAGTTCTGTTACAAAGTTGGCCAGGGTGATGTTAGGATGTACAGACAGAGAAGAAGAGGACGGGACTGTGACATAGAAGTAGTTTGGCGCCATGTTGCATACTATTTAAGTTTCATTATTGCAGCAGGTAAACTAGCCATTTCACCAGGTACATTTTTCTCTTTCCTGAACCTTTGCTGCCTAAAATTTTTTAAATTTTAAACAAACTTTTTCCTAAATTAAATGTCACTTTCTGCAACTCCTCGCGGTAAAAGCCTCCCGCGATTTCCTCCACATTCAAATCTTCAATGTAATACATCATTATCTCCCCTATAGGTCTCATAGCACTAACTTTAAAAATCTCACGTGGCCATCCTTGCTCAAATCGCTTCGCGAATTTATTTCCCGAAAGCGATAACCTTATATAATCATTGATTTTGAAATGTGTAGAGTGTGGTGGCGGTGCTCCATTTCTTCTCACATCAGCCTCTGGACGCGTACCTCTTTCTAAAACTTCATTAGGTGGTGTGAACGGTTGTATGACGAGGCCAATGATCCCAGAATGTTTATATATCTGTATGTGTTTTTATGTGTAAAATAGCGGTGCATGCGTGCCTTTATGGTACGTTGAACTCTTTCAGCTAAAGAGGCCTTAAGTATAGAATTGTTGGTGTAGTAACTGATATTAAACTCTGTCAGCATGTCCTGAAAAGCGCGGCCTATAAATTCTTTCCTTATATCCGTACAAAAATAGCCAAGAACCCTGTTTTCTTTCATCATCAGCGTTTTAGTAGCTTTAGCAACTGTTTCAGGCGATGTATTTTTCAGAGGAATTAACCACAGATATCTAGAGAATACATCTATTATGAATAGGAAGTAGCAGTAGCCATAATTATACACTGAATATCTTTGCATGTCTGTTAAATCCGCTTGCCAAATAGAGTCAATCGAAGCCACTGTTGCCTTGGCCGTTTTAAACCTTTTTCTCACCGGCTTATGAAGCGTATAAGGATCCTGCCCCCGAAAAAACTTCTCAACATCTTTTTCCCTAATCCATCATAAACACCTCTGTACACTCTATTAACACCACCATAGGAGGCGAGGTTAGAAATATCATAATAGCGTTTTCTTAATATGTTAGCCATTTGCGTATTTTAGAGACACGTGGATAAGGTTGGCCGTATGTTCTCTTCTTTCTCCTCTTCAGAGATGCTACTCTTGGGGGTGATGGCGTACTCAGTTGTGACACATGCGAGACTTGCTCCCAGTCTTTTAACCTATTCAGATTTCCTTTCAATGTTTTGGGGATATTTATTTGTTGTAGTCTTGCTTTAATATGCTTACATCCTCTTAGTGAGGGCCTATCCCACATTCTCACCAGATCATGGATAATGTCGACGATATTGGATCCCTGTACCCTTGTTCATTCAACAATGACCTCACCTTTATCGGTCCACTGTATGATGGGGTCCTCACTCAATAGATTATAAAGACTTAAGCCTTTATTCCTCAATGGATGTGGGAGACTGCTTTTTAATATATGCTCGATGTGTTGCCTTCCGTTATTCTTTGGTTGGTTACCTCTAACGTCGGGCCCATGTTCTATGTAGCCATGATCATCTTTGCTCGCGCTGTGCCTAATAATCACGGGGAGCTCTGTCGGATTCTTATAATCTTCGTACTCATGAAGAATTTTCTGCAGAGGCTCTTGGTACAAGATCCTCTTCTCATCAGGTTACTTTTCACTGTTTAATAGGGCTAACAACTCGCTTTCCATTCTTTTAAGCCTACGTTTACGTGTTTGTAGAACCATGTCTGGATTCTTTGAACTTTACAGTGAAACATATACCTCGTGCGGAATCACTGCCACTTTCTTAGTTATATTAATCTAATCAGTAAAGGCCCCAAAACTGAAAATAAGTTGGGGAGGATTGATCCCCTCTTTCTACAATATTTCGCTTTTTCTTCCCCAAAGTTTGACTTTTACAAGCGAGTGCACGTATTATGTTCTAACGTCGTAAGCGAGCATTCTGAGGGGGTTTCATTGGCACATTACATTTTATAACATTAAGACAGATTTCACAGATGCTTTTTAAAAATTCGGAGTCGATATTTTTAACAAACATCTGCTGCAATGGCCGGGGCAATCGTTGATAGATTTTTATTATTCACGTTATTTTTTCAGCCTATTTGTTATTCTGGAATATACATCGTTTCAGGCTCGTTTGGGAATATATTCGTTCTTAGAAGCACCCTAAACGTGTTTCGTGGGTGAAAGTCACAAAGGAAATATCTGTAACGCTGACTTGTGGCTTCTTTATAAACCTCCAAAAACTCTTTACGCTGATTCGGGAACATTTGACTGGCTAATACCCCAATTTATGACACATCTCTACCTTGCGCGAGTAAGACTAGATATTGTGTACTTAAAGACACATCGCGCATGTATCTATTTTTGAAAAATAGATTCTGATTGGCTTATGTTAAGATGGTGGGAGAACACTGTAAATGTCTCGGCAAACGTTTTATCCATTTCCAACATGAGATCGTCAATTACAATGACTGTATGCTCATTTCCCTTTCACGAATTAACGTCATATACACCTTTGTGGAACAAAATATCATCTTCGTACTCGTTGAACACTGATTGATACGTCGAATAGCACCATATTAATTTATGCACAAATTTTGAGAACATCTCCCCCTTATTGTTAATGATTTTAAGCATACACACAGTTTTACCATATCTTGTAGGGCCAGATATAATGCATGCGGAGGGGCTTCTGAACCTCAATTTCTCTTCAGATTCCATCTCTAACACGTCACACCTCTAAGTTGGTCATTTACAAAATATAACAAAATTTAATTGTTGCTGCTCCTTATATTCTTGTTTTTCTTCTTCCACAGAACCGTGAGTGACGACGATGTACAGCCCCCATCATTGTTATTACAGATGACTCCGATGACCGTATAGCTACAGACTCCATCCCTGCTGACGAGCACTCACCACGATACCTGTAGCATGCGATAATTCAAAGCGGAAGCGCGATGAAAAACCCTCCACGTCAGATATAAAGCGTGCCAGGATTGTGCCAGTTGTTAAACCCCCAGTAATAGAGCTCCAACCCTCTACGTCTTACGACACAACCCCACAATAGTACCTTCCTCAAATATACCCCTTATTCCTGTTCAATTCCCGGTACTTTCTCTACACCAGCAGCAGCAGCTTTTCGTGCTGTGAAGGAAGGTATAACATTCGAGTTGGTGCGCACTGCTACCCCCACCCCTGCCCTGACTCGAAATCGGTACGTGGTCAGGGTTGACCCTGGATCCCTTTATACCAAAGGCGTTGGACTGCGACGCGTAGTTGAACGTATTATGGAGTTTGATCTTCAGAACCGCGACGAACGTGAAGTCCGGACAAGGTTGTCCTTCAGGTTCGGTTCAGATGACGGGGATGTAGATGATTTTTGGGTGGTAATACCGTTCAGACGCTTGGCAGATGTAGAGATAAAATATATCCTGGGCCGTATAATGCATGTCTCTCAAAGTAGTACAGCCTTCAATATGGACAACTTCACGGTAGATATTGACAGAATATTCCGGGTTGCTGGTCATAGTGCCACACTTTATAATCTTAATTTCATTTCTCCTGTTATTTAGAGAAAGCATTTAAACATCGATCGTGGTTCCGGCTTTATAGCAATAGTCTTAGCTCATATGTTCACTGAGCTAAATACAATCGCGTATATTATGTGGCTGCCTACGGTTATGCAGCGTGCCCGTAAACTGGCTTCAGATTGTGAGCTTGAGTTTAAGTGTAATATGGGTCCTGAAGAGCTGAGGAGGGTAGAGCAGGAAATGAATGTTCGTATAGTTGTATTTGGAATGGATGATCGTCGTAGGACTGTGTATGTTTTTAAAAGCTGTGTGAGAGATCGTACAAGACCTCTACTTATTTTAGGATTGTCAGGAACATCGTATCTCCCCATCCGTAATATAAGGACTCTCTACGCTAGTTATGATAAAAGTCGAAAATATGGAAGGCATCATGATTTGTGTAAAGGATGTCTCGAGTTTGAGGATGATATAGTGAAAAATTGTAACGAATCCTACATGGTATGTGAGCAGTGTAAAAGCCCCAAATGTGAAGGTCGTGTAGTTGAAGCTGAGAAGAGGGAATGTAATGTGTGTAGACGTACATTTTTCAATAAAAAATGCTTTGAGCTGCATAAATTAATTGGCACTTGCAGGAAAATGAGTATCTGTGAATACGGCATGTTTCATATGATGGATAATTCGGGTACGTTTGTGCATAAATGCGATGAAATTCACTGTTCTACGTGTCATGCAAAATATAAGGCGGATGGAGTGAAGCATGTATGTTATATGAAAGATGCTAAGCCTAAAAATAGCCCTTGTATGACCGTGTACTACGATATAGAAACGTGCACGAACGCTGAAACCAAAGAGGTTATTCCACACTTACTCGTAAGTCAGACTATCTGTGATGAGTGCATGGATAAATGTGGTAAACAGACAAACGTTTTTAAAACGATTGCACACGACAGCCCTGTGAAACTCTTTTTATCCTATGTTGTCAAATTAGCGGACAAGTTAAAAAAGATGACCGTATATTCTTGCTCATAACGCAGCAAAATTTGACACACAGTTCCTCAATAAGGAGTTACTTGAACACGAGTCATCGAGATATTTACAGGCGACCCCTTGAAAAGAGGCAACAAACTAATACAAATGCATATAAGAAGTGGTGTTCAGTTTAAAAACACCATGCTGTTCACACCTTGTAAATTAACCAAGCTACCAAAGGTCATGGGCGTAGCCGCTAAAGTTTCAAAAGGGTATTTCCCTTACACTTTCCTCACTAACGAAACTTTAAATTACGTAGGACTGCCTCCCCAAAACATTACGTTCACTACACCAACATGAGTGATAGTGAGCGTGAAGATTTTGACCGCTACTACAACAGTTTTAATCAAACTAGTCCTTACAATATAGCTGATGAATTTGAGCAATATTGCGTGAAAGATATGCGCGTGTTTAGAGTATGTTTCCAGGCCTTAGAAGGATGTACGGGCTCCAATAAACCTTAGTCCCCCCGCCCATGGCCTAAACCATTAGAGGTACAGTAAAACTAAATATACCTTACAAAAGAGAATTTAATCCTGCATTTAATGAGAAACAATTAAAACTTGGTGTTCCCGCCAGTGGTTTCCAAGACAGCCTGAATTCGCTTTGGGTAACTTGCCAAAAGTGACGTGAATAGATCTTGATCGTTACGCAAATTTGCTAAAACAGTTTCACTGTGTTGCGTCATTGTATCCTTCGAAAATCGATTTGCTACAGGTTCTTGAAACAAGAGACATTCAACCTTGTCCTTTATAACTGATCCAATGTGGTCAGGAGAATTTCCTGGCCATTCTTCATTTCCAAAGAAATCGATCTCATGGTTCCGCAACAACTGTTGAGTGGCTAATGCCTTAAAGCAGGGGCCTTATCGTGCAGAAGTGTAACCTGATCGACATCCATAACATTGTTTGGGTTTCTTAGAAAAGGAATGACATGCTGGGATAGAATAATATCACGAAAATACTGTCCATCCCAACTCTGACCATTTGGCTTCAGCACCCACATGAGCTTCTTTGCAGTGAACAAAACAAACACACCAATACAGTCTGGACTTTTTAATAATTCGCGATAATGTTCATTGTCATCGATTTCATCTGGTGTTGTGGCCCACCTCGATCATTTTGGTAGTTAGGCCGACGTGTTACGTAAACAAAAAATTCGTCGGAGACAGCTAAATGCATGAAATCATCCACATCCCAATCTTCAAGATAATGGGCAAACCACATTCTGTCATCGATGTTAAGTTGAGTTTTTCTTGGCTTTGGAAGTTCTGCCAAGGCTTTAAACCTTGCTTATGACGGTGCAGTCGAATGATCTCACCACTAACGATCTTTCCTCTCAACAACTTCGATCTCTCTAGAAAGTTTAGCACAGCTGTTTTTTCCGCTTACGCGTACCGCTTTCAATGATGTCCTTTGTTTCCTGAGAGAGTGGCAAATTTGGGCGCCCAGATTTGGTTGTATCCATTTCACATTCAGCCAAAGTTTTATTCCAATTTATTTTAACGAAGTCCTCACTTCTTCGCAACTTCTTGGTAACCCATGAACGTGTTATAAAGGTGGCTTCAGCATCACGAGCTTCTCGCGAAATGTTATTGCTCGTATGCGATCTATCATACGTTGCCTCTCTCCGAATCACCAATGAATTGAGAAGCCATTATATTATCACTTATCAGCTAGAGTAATTTTAATATCTGCAATAAATAAAGAATTTTATATATTTTTATCATCTAAAAACTATTTCGAATATAAGTAAACATGTAAGCTGCAAATTGGGGGGGGCTAGGTTTTTTGGAACCCCTTACATAACCGTTTCAAATGCGATCCGCTGCAAGTCGCAACCACATTCGCCTCATTATGTTTTAACGGTGTTCAAATAATAAACTTCATGCCTAAAGACACCTTAGCCGTCATTCACAGAAACAATCCCTGCAGTTATGGCCACAAGGCTACTTACTGGCTCATACACATACAGCAACAGACCTGGATATACATAAAACACGCCCGCAATACGGGGGAAGTACCCATTAAGGTCAATGGTCGTGTTTTTTGGGTTGATGGTCTAAGTGAGATCCAACCACTGGTGAGAAGACTGTGTACTCCTTTAACGCTGCTGGTGGCATGGATGCGAAGCCCTGAGTCTGCCATCACAGGGGACCTCCATGGAAGATCCCCCGCCGAAAGCCTCGCTGGACCTGTTACCCGCGATCAACTTATAGGCCCCGTTCACTCACATGATCGTGTGGGAGCTGAGTAGGATGCACGGATGGAAAGAGATAGCCAGTACCGTGAAGAAATAAGGGCCATCAAACGTTCAATGGTGTTGGAACCCCTCAAATGCGGTGATAGCTTGTTTGGAGGGCGTACACACCTATTCAAGCTATATTTTACGCCTACGAAGGACATGAAACTCCTCACAACGACTTCTATCTTTATATCCCTACTTGATGAAGAACAATCCGTACCCCGTAGGTGCACCTGAAAACTGGTGGGCCCGCGCCATCTAACCATCGAGGAGTTCTCAGCTAACTTAGTGAGCGCTACTCTGGACTCTCTTTCGTAGAAGTGCCTTCCCCCTCGCGATTTATGGATGCCGATCTTACCCGTCGTTATAAGATCAGAAGCTCACGTTTCCCCTGTGCGTGAAGTGCGGACAGGAGTACAACGGGATTATAATTATACAACCTATCAGCGTAAGATCACAGGTGTATATAAAGCCCTGAGCTGGACCTAGCCTGTCGCCATGGCTACACAATATTGAAGATACATGAGGTGTGGAGGTTTTCAGAAGCTATAGAACCTTTTCACGCCATATATAAACGCTTTTTTGAAGGATAAGGATAGAAGCATCTGGGTATCCGCGAGGAGTTGATACCGAGATAAAAAATCGCCTTATATTCAGCGTTACCGTGCCCGTGAAGGTATACAGCTTGACCGTTCCCAAATTGTTAAGAATCCTGGCAAGCGCTTTAGTGCAAAATTGTGTCTAAACAGTCTTTGCGGAAAATTTGCACATAATACTGGCCAAAAGGGAACGTTCATTTGGCACAAAGTTATAGTAAAGTCTGGGATTATGTCAACGCTACGATAAAGAGGTATAGAGATCGTGAATGTAGGTAATACTTACATAATAAAGTACAACATCACCGAACTGTGAGCCACAAATACCTCACGTGTTACAAAGATACCTGTAGCCAGCTTCACAACGGCCTACGCCCGCATCAAGCTTTGGGGACTATGCACTCTCTTGGGCGTAGGGTGCTGTACGCTGTCACAGATAGCGTAATATTCACAGAGA
>JAJOZX010021443.1:0-20828 GCA_023014485.1 Bathynomus jamesi | reverse complement strand
TTTCAAAAGAAAAAATTCAAAATTGAAATGGCTGTAACTTTTTACGTTTTATTCTTTCGAAAAATGAGTTGCATTTTCTAATCAGCTTCAAAAACTGCACTATTGAGCGAATATGTGAAAATTCGTAAGTAGTGCGTGGAAAGGATAAGACCCCATAAACCTAACGTAATATTTAGTTAATTTCAAAAGAAAAAATTCAAAATTGAAATGGCTGTAACTTTTTTACGTTTATTCTTTCGAAAAATGAGTTGCATTTTCTAAATCAGCTTCAAAAACTGCACTATTGAGCGAATATGTGAAAAATTCGTAAGTAGTGCGTGGAAAGGATAAGACCCCATAAATCTAACGCAATATTTAGTTAATTTCACAACAAAAATTCAAAACTGAAATGGCTGTAACTTTATAAGTTATCATTCCTACAAAAACTGGTTTGCATTTCTAAATCAGAGTATGACATTGCACTATTGAACAAATTTGTGAAAAAATCGAAAGAAAGTACGTGGAAAGGATAAGATCCCATATACCTAACGTAATATTTAATTAATTTCAAACGAAAAAAATCAAAATTGAAGTGGCTGTAACTTTATATATTTTCATTCTTGCAAAAATGAGCTGAATTTTCTAAATCAGGGTAGAAAATTGCACTATTGATCGCATTTTTGAAAAATCTAAAGTAGTGCGTGGAAAAAATAAGATCCCATAATCCTAACGTAATATTTAGTTAATTTCAAACGAAAAAATTCAAAATTGAAATGGCTGTAACTTTCTAAGTTATCATTCCTGCAAAAAGTAGTTTGCATTTCTAAATCAGAGTATGACATTGCACTATTTGACAAATTTGTGAAAAAATCGAAAGAAGTGTGTGGAAAAGATAAGACCTCCGAAAACGTAACGTAATATTTAATTAATTTCAAACGAAAAATTTCAAAATTGAAATGGCTATAACTTTTTAATTTCTTTCTTGCAAAAATTGAGTTGCATTTTCTAAAGTAGAGTTTGAATTGCATTATTGAGCAAATTTGTGAAAATATCGAAGGAAGTGCGTGGAAAGGATAAGACCCCATAATCCTAACGTAATATTTAGTTAATTTCAAAAGAAAAAATTCAAAATTGAAATGGCTGTAACTTTTTAAGTTTTATTCTTGCAAAAAATGAGTTGCATTTTCTCAATCAGCTTTAAAATCTGGTAAGTTATCATTCATACAAAAACTGGTTTGCATTTCTAAATCAGAGTATGACATTGCACTATTGAACAAATTTCTGAAAAAATCGAAACAACTGCGTTGAAAGGATAAGATCCCATATACCTAACGTAATATTTAATTAATTTCAAACGAAAAAATCAAAATTGAAGTGGCTGTAACTTTATATATTTTCATTCTTGCAAAAAATGAGCTGAATTTTCTAAAACAGGGTAGAAAATTGCACTATTGATCGAATTTTTGAAAAAATCGAAAGTAGTGCGTGGAAAAGATAAGACCCCATAAACCTAACGTAATATTTAGTTAATTTCAAACGAAAAAATTCAAAATTGAAATGGCTGTAACTTTCTAAGTTATCATTCCTGCAAAAAGTAGTTTGCATTTCTAAATCAGAGTATGACATTGCACTATTTAACAAATTTGTGAAAAATCGAAAGAAGTGTGTGGAAAAGATAAGACCTCCAAAACCTAACGTAATATTTAGTTAATTTCAAACGAAAAATTCAAAATTGAAATGGCTAACTTTTAAGTTTTCATTCTTGCAAAAATGAGTTGCTTTTTCTAAATCAGCTTCAAACACTGCACTATTGAGCGAATATGTGAAAAATTCGTAAGTAGTGCGTGGAAAGGATAAGACCCCATATCCCTAACGCAATATTTAGTTAATTTCAAACGAAAAAATTCAAAATTGAAATGGCTGTAACTTTCGAAGTTATCATTCTGCAAAAATTGAGTTGCATTTTCTAAAGTAGAGTTTGAATTGCATTATTGAGCAAATTTGTGAAAATATCGAAGGAAGTGCGTGGAAAGGATAAGACCCCATAAACCTAACGTAATATTTAGTTAATTTCAAAAGAAAAAATTCAAAATTGAAATGGCTGTAACTTTCTAAGTTATCATTCCTGCAAAAAGTAGTTTGCATTTCTAAATCAGAGTATGACATTGCACTATTTAACAAATTTGTGAAAAAATCGAAAGAAGTGTGTGGAAAAGATAAGACCTCCGAAAACGTAACGTAATATTTAATTAATTTCAAACGAAAAATTTCAAAATTGAAATGGCTATAACTTTTTAAGTTTTCTTTCTTGCAAAAATTGAGTTGCATTTTCTAAGTAGAGTTTGAATTGCATTATTGAGCAAATTTGTGAAAATATCGAAGGAAGTGCGTGGAAAGGATAAGACCCCATAAACCTAACGTAATATTTAGTTAATTTCAAAAGAAAAAATTCAAAATTGAAATGGCTGTAACTTTTTAAGTTTTATTCTTGCAAAAAATGAGTTGCATTTTCTCAATCAGCTTCAAAATCTGATAAGTTATCATTCCTACAAAAACTGGTTTGCATTTCTAAATCAGAGTATGACATTGCACTATTGAACAAATTTCTGAAAAAATCGAAACAACTGCGTGGAAAGGATAAGATCCCATATACCTAACGTAATATTTAATTAATTTCAAACGAAAAAATCAAAATTGAAGTGGCTGTAACTTTATATATTTTCATTCTTGCAAAAAATGAGCTGAATTTTCTAAAACAGGGTAGAAAATTGCACTATTGATCGAATTTTTGAAAAAATCGAAAGTAGTGCGTGGAAAAGATAAGACCCCATAAACCTAACGTAATATTTAGTTAATTTCAAACGAAAAAATTCAAAATTGAAATGGCTGTAACTTTTTAAGTTTTCTTTCCTGCTAAAAATGAGTTGCATTTTCTAAGTCAGAGTATGACATTGCACTATTAAACAAATTTGTGAAACAATCGAAAGAAGCGTGTGGAAAGGATAAGACCCCCGAAAACCTATCGTAATATTTTGTAAATTTCAAACGAAAAAATTCCAAATTCAAATGGCTGTTACTTTCTAAGTTATCACTCCTGCAAAAACTGGTTTGCTTTTATAAATCAGAGTACGACACTGCACTATTGAGCAAATTTGTGAAAAAATCTAAAGTAGTGCGAGGAAGGGATAAGACCCATATACCTTACGTAATATTTAGTTAATTTCAATCAGGAAAATTCAAAATTGAAATGATCATAACTTTTTATGATTTCATTTCCACAAGAAATGAGTTGCATTCCCTAAAGCAGCTTAACAACTGCACTATTTTGCGAATTTGGGAAAAATTGGAAAGAATTGCGTGGAAGGATAAGACCCCATAAACATAAAGCAATATTTAGTAAATTTCAAACAACAAAATTCAAAACTGAAATGGCTGTAACTTTTTAAGTTATCATTCCTGCAAAAACTGGTGTGCATTTCTAAATCAGAGTATGACATTGCACTATTGAACAAATTTGTGAAAAAATCGAAAGAAGTGTGTGGAAAGGATAAGACCCCCGAAAACCTAACGGAATATTTTGTTAATTTCAAAGGAAAAAATTCAAAATTGAAATGGCTGTACCTTTCTAAGTTTTCACTCTTGCAAAACATGAGTTGCATATTCTAAACCAGATTAAAAATTTACACTATTCAGCGAATTTTTGAAAAAATCGAAAGTGCGTATAAAGGATAAGACCCCATACACCTAACGTAATATTTAGTTAATTTCAAACGAAAAAATCAAAATTGAAATGGCTGTAACTTTTTATGTTTTAAATCTTGTAAAAAATGAGTTCAATTTTCTAAATCAGAGTAGAAAATTGCACTATTCAGCGCATTTGTGAAAAAATCAAAGGAAGTGCGTGGAAAGGATAAGACCCCATAAACCTAACGTAATATTTAGTTAATTTCAAACGAAAAAATTCAAAATTGAAATGGCTGTAACTTTTTGAGTTTTATTCTTGCAAAAAATGAGTTGCATTTTCTAAATCAGCTTCAAAAACCGCACTATTGAGCGAGTTGTGCGTGGAAAGGATAAGACCCCATGAACCTAACGCAATATTTAGTTAATTTCAAACGAAAAAATTCAAAATTGAAATGGCTGTAACTTTCGAAGTTATCATTCCTGCAAAAATTGAGTTGCATTTTCTAAAGTAGAGTTTGAAATTGCACTATTGAGCAAATTTGTGAAAATATCGAAGGAAGTACGTGGAAAGGATAAGACCCCGTAAACCTAACGTAATATTTAGTTAATTTCAAACGAATCATTCAAAATTGAAATGGCTGTAACTTTCTAAGTTATCATTCCTGCAAAAAATGAGTTGCATTTTCTAAATTACCTTAAAAACTGCACTATTTTGCGAGTTTGTGAAAACATCGAAAGAAGTGCGCTGAAAGGATAAGACCTCATACACCTAACGTAATATTTAGTTAATTTCAAACGAATCATTCAAAATTGAAATGGCTGTAACTTTCTAAGTTATCATTCCTGCAAAAAATGAGTTGCGTTTTGTAAATCAGAGTATCAAATTGCACTATTGAGCAAATTTGTGAAAAAATCGAAAGTAGTGCGTGGAAAGGATAAGACCCCGTAAAGTTAATGTAATATTTAGTTAATTTCAAACGAAAAAAACAAAATTGAAATGGCTTTAACTTTCTAAATTATCATTCCTGCAAAAAATGAATTGCATTTTCTAAATTAGAGTATGAAATTGCACTATTCAGCATATTTGTGAAAAAATCGAAAGAAGTGCGTGGAAAGGATAAGAACACAAAAACCTAACGTAATATTTACTTAACTTCATTCGAGAAAATTCAAAATTGAAAGGACGTAACTTTTTATGATTTAATTTTTACAAGAAATGAGTTGCATTTTCTAAATTACCTTAACAACTGCACTATTGTGCGAATTTGGGAAAAATTCAAAAGAAGTGCGTGGAAAGGATAAGACCCCATAAACCTAACGTAATATTTAGTTAATTTCAAAAGAAAAAATTCAAAATTGAAATGGCTGTAACTTTTTACGTTTTATTCTTTCGAAAAATGAGTTGCATTTTCTAAATCAGCTTCAAAACTGCACTATTGAGCGAATATGTGAAAAATTCGTAAGTAGTGCGTGGAAAGGATAAGACCCCATAAACCTAACGTAATATTTAGTTAATTTCAAAAAAAAAATTCAAAATTGAAATGGCTGTAACTTTTTAGTTTATTCATTCGAAAAATGAGTTGCATTTTCTAAATCAGTTCAAAAACTGCACTATTGAGCGAATTGTGAAAAATTCGAAGTAGTGCGTGGAAAGGATAAGACCCCATAAATCTAACGTAATATTTAGTTAATTTCAAAAAAAAATTCAAAACTGAAATGGCTGTAACTTTATAAGTTATCATTCCTACAAAAATGGTTTGCATTTCTAAATCAGAGTATGACATTGCACTATTGAACAAATTTGTGAAAAAATCGAAAGAAGTACGTGGAAAGGATAAGATCCCAAACCTAACGTAATATTTAATTAATTTCAAACGAAAAAATCAAAATTGAAATGGCTGTAACTTTTTAAGTTTTCATTCTTGCAAAAATGAGTTGCATTTTCTAAATAGAGTGAATTGCATTATTGAGCAATTTGTGAAAAATCGAAGAAGTGCGTGGAAAGGATAAGACCCCATAACCTAACGTAATATTTAGTTAATTTCAAACGAAAAAATTCAAAATTGAAATGGCTGTAACTTTCTAAGTTATCATTCCTGCAAAAAGTAGTTGCATTTCTAAATCAGAGTATGACATTGCACTATTTAACAAATTTGTGAAAAAATCGAAAGAAGTGTGTGGAAAGATAAGACCCCGAAAACCTAACGTAATATTTGTTAATTTCAAACGAAAAATTCAAAATTGAAATGGCTGTAACTTTCTAAGTTTTCATTCTTGCAAAAATGAGTTGCATTTTCTAAAAGATTAAAAATTGCACTATTGAGCGAATTTGTGAAAAATCGAAAGTGCGTAAAGGATAAGACCCCATACACCTAACGTAATATTTAGTTAATTTCAAACGAAAAAATTCAAAATTGAAATGGCTGTAACTTTTTAAGTTTTATTCTTGAAAAATGAGTTGCATTTTCTAAATCAGCTTCAAAAAATTGCACTATTGAGCGAATTGTGAAAAATCGAAAGTAGTGCGTGGAAAGGATAAGACCCCAAATTAACGTAATATTTAGTTAATTTCAAACAAAAAATTCAAAATTGAAATGGCTTAACTTTCTAAGTTATCATTCCTGCAAAAATTTGCATTTCTAAATCAGAGTATGACATTGCACTATTAACAATTTGTGAAAAAATCGAAAGAAGTGTGGAAAAGATAAGACCAAAAACTAACGTAATATTTATTAATTTCACGAAAAATTCAAAATTGAAATGGCTATAACTTTTAAGTTTCATTCTTGCAAAAATGAGTTGCATTTTCTAAACAGCTTAACACTTCACTATTGAGCGAATTTGGAAAAATTCAAAGAAGTGCGTGGAAAGGATAAGACCCCATAAACCTAACGTAATATTTAGTTAATTTCAAAAGAAAAAATTCAAAATTGAAATGGCTGTAACTTTTTACGTTTTATTCTTTCGAAAAATGAGTTGCATTTTCTAAATCAGCTTCAAAAACTGCACTATTGAGCGAATATGTGAAAAATTCGTAAGTAGTGCGTGGAAAGGATAAGACCCCATAAACCTAACGTAATATTTAGTTAATTTCAAAAGAAAAAATTCAAAATTGAAATGGCTGTAACTTTTTACGTTTTATTCTTTCGAAAAATGAGTTGCATTTTCTAAATCAGCTTCAAAAACTGCACTATTGAGCGAATATGTGAAAAATTCGTAAGTAGTGCGTGGAAAGGATAAGACCCCATAAATCTAACGCAATATTTAGTTAATTTCAAACAACAAAATTCAAAACTGAAATGGCTGTAACTTTATAAGTTATCATTCCTACAAAAACTGGTTTGCATTTCTAAATCAGAGTATGACATTGCACTATTGAACAAATTTGTGAAAAAATCGAAAGAAGTACGTGGAAAGGATAAGATCCCATATACCTAACGTAATATTTAATTAATTTCAAACGAAAAAAATCAAAATTGAAGTGGCTGTAACTTTATATATTCATTCTTGCAAAAAATGAGCTGAATTTTCTAAATCGGGTAGAAATTGCACTATTGATCGCATTTTTGAAAAATCTAAATTAGTGCGTGGAAAAATAAGATCCCATAATCCTAACGTAATATTTAGTTAATTCAAACGAAAAATTCAAATTGAAATGGCTGTAACTTTCTAAGTTATCATTCCTGCAAAAAGTAGTTTGCATTCTAAATCAGAGTATGACATTGCACTATTTAACAAATTTGTGAAAAATCGAAAGAAGTGTGTGGAAAAGATAAGACCTCCGAAACGTAACGTAATATTTAATTATTTCAAACGAAAAATTTCAAAATTGAAATGGCTATAACTTTTAAGTTTTCTTTCTTGCAAAAATTGAGTTGCATTTTCTAAAGTAGAGTTTGAATTGCAATTATTAGCAAATTTGTGAAAATATCGAAGGAAGTGCGTGGAAAGGATAAGACCCATAAACCTAACGTAATATTAGTTAATTTCAAAAGAAAAAAATTCAAAATTGAAATGGCTGTAACTTTTTAAGTTTTATTCTTGCAAAAAATGAGTTGCATTTTCTCAATCAGCTTAAAATCTGATAGTTATCATTCCTACAAAAACTGGTTTGCATTTCTAAATCAGAGAACATTGCACTATTGAACAAATTTCTGAAAAAATCGAAACAACTGCGTGGAAAGGATAAGATCCCATAACCTAACGTAATATTTAATTAATTTCAAACGAAAAAATCAAAATTGAAGTGGCTGTAACTTTATATATTTTCATTCTTGCAAAAAATGAGCTGAATTTTCTAAAACAGGGTAGAAAATTGCACTATTGATCGATTTTTGAAAAAATCGAAAGTAGTGCGTGGAAAAGATAAGACCCCATAAACCTAACGTAATATTTAGTTAATTTCAAACGAAAAAATTCAAAATTGAAATGGCTGTAACTTTCTAAGTTATCATTCCTGCAAAAAGTAGTTTGCATTTCTAAATCAGAGTATGACATTGCACTATTTAACAAATTTGTGAAAAATCGAAAGAAGTGTGTGGAAAAGATAAGACCTCCGAAAACCTAACGTAATATTTAGTTAATTTCAAACGAAAAATTCAAAATTGAAATGGCTATAACTTTCTAAGTTTCATTCTTGCAAATATGAGTTGCTTTTTCTAAATCAGCTTCAAACACTGCACTATTGAGCGAATATGTGAAAAATTCGTAAGTAGTGCGTGGAAAGGATAAGACCCCATATCCCTAACGCAATATTTAGTTAATTTCAAACGAAAAAATTCAAAATTGAAATGGCTGTAACTTTCGAAGTTATCTTCCTGCAAAAATTGAGTTGCATTTTCTAAAGTAGAGTTTGAATTGCATTATTGTGCAAATTTGTGAAAATATCGAAGGAAGTGCGTGGAAAGGATAAGACCCCATAAACCTAACGTAATATTTAGTTAATTTCAAAAGAAAAAATTCAAAATTGAAATGGCTGTAACTTTCTAAGTTATCATTCCTGCAAAAAGTAGTTTGCATTTCTAAATCAGAGTATGACATTGCATTTTAACAAATTTGTGAAAAAATCGAAAGAAGTGTGGGAAAAGATAAGACCTCCGAAACGTAACGTAATATTTAATTAATTTCAAACGAAAAATTTCAAAATTGAAATGGCTGTAACTTTTTAAGTTTTCTTTCTTGCAAAATTGAGTTGCATTTTCTAAAGTAGAGTTTGAATTGCATTATTGAGCAAATTTGTGAAAATATCGAAGGAAGTGCGTGGAAAGGATAAGACCCCATAAACCTAACGTAATATTTAGTTAATTTCAAAAGAAAAAATTCAAAATTGAAATGGCTGTAACTTTTTAAGTTTTATTCTTGCAAAAAATGAGTTGCATTTTCTCAATCAGCTTCAAAATCTGATAAGTTATCATTCCTACAAAAACTGGTTTGCATTTCTAAATCGAGTATGACATTGCACTATTGAACAAATTTCTGAAAAAATCGAAACAACTGCGTGGAAAGGATAAGATCCCATATACCTAACGTAATATTTAATTAATTTCAAACGAAAAAATCAAAATTGAAGTGGCTGTAACTTATATATTTTCATTCTTGCAAAAAATGAGCTGAATTTTCTAAAACAGGTAGAAAATTGCACTATTGATCGAATTTTGAAAAATCGAAAGTAGTGCGTGGAAAAGATAAGACCCCATAAACCTAACGTAATATTTAGTTAATTTCAAACGAAAAAATTCAAATTGAAATGGCTGTAACTTTTTAAGTTTTCTTTCCTGCTAAAAATGAGTTGCATTTCTAAGTCAGAGTATGACAATTGCACTATTAAACAAATTTGTGAAACAATCGAAAGAAGCGTGTGGAAAGGATAAGACCCCGAAAACCTATCGTAATATTTGTAAATTTCAAACGAAAAAATTCCAAATTCAAATGGCTGTTACTTCTAAGTTATCACTCCTGCAAAAACTGGTTTGCTTTTATAAATCAGAGTACGACACTGCACTATTGAGCAAATTTGTGAAAAAATCTAAAGTAGTGCGAGGAAGGGATAAGACCCCATATACCTTACGTAATATTTAGTTAATTTCAATCAGGAAAATTCAAAATTGAAATGATCATAACTTTTTATGATTTCATTTCCACAAGAAATGAGTTGCATTCCCTAAAGCAGCTTAAAACTGCACTATTTGCGAATTTGGGAAAAATTGGAAAGAATTGCGTGGAAGGATAAGACCCCATAAACATAAAGCAAATTTAGTAATTTCAAACAACAAAATTCAAAACTGAAATGGCTGTAACTTTTTAAGTTACATTCCTGCAAAAACTGGTGTGAATTTCTAAATCAGAGTATGACATTGCACTATTGAACAAATTGTGAAAAAATCGAAAGAAGTGTGTGGAAAGGATAAGACCCCGAAAACCTAACGGAATATTTTGTTAATTTCAAAGGAAAAAATTCAAAATTGAAATGGCTGTACCTTTCTAAGTTTTCACTCTTGCAAAACATGAGTTGCATATTCTAAACCAGATTAAAAATTTACACTATTCAGCGAATTTTTGAAAAAATCGAAAGTGCGTATAAAGGATAAGACCCCATACACCTAAGTAATATTTAGTTAATTTCAAACGAAAAAAATCAAAATTGAAATGGCTGTAACTTTTATGTTTTAAATCTTGTAAAAAATGAGTTCATTTTCTAAATCAGAGTAGAAAATTGCACTATTCAGCGCATTTGTGAAAAAATCAAAGGAAGTGCGTGGAAAGGATAAGACCCCATAAACCTAACGTAATATTTAGTTAATTTCAAACGAAAAATTCAAAATTGAAATGGCTGTAACTTTTTGAGTTTATTCTTGCAAAAAATGAGTTGCATTTTCTAAATCAGCTTCAAAAACCGCACTATTGAGCGAGTTGTGCGTGGAAAGGATAAGACCCCATGAACCTAACGCAATATTTAGTTAATTTCAAACGAAAAAATTCAAAATTGAAATGGCTGTAACTTTCGAAGTTATCATTCCTGCAAAAATTGAGTTGCATTTTCTAAAGTAGAGTTTGAAATTGCACTATTGAGCAAATTGTGAAAATATCGAAGGAAGTACGTGGAAAGGATAAGACCCCGTAAACCTAACGTAATATTTAGTTAATTTCAAACGAATCATTCAAAATTGAAATGGCTGTAACTTTCTAAGTTATCATTCCTGCAAAAAATGAGTTGCATTTTCTAAATTACCTTAAAAACTGCACTATTTTGCGAGTTTGTGAAAACATCGAAAGAAGTGCGCTGAAAGGATAAGACCTCATACACCTAACGTAATATTTAGTTAATTTCAAACGAATCATTCAAAATTGAAATGGCTGTAACTTTCTAAGTTATCATTCCTGCAAAAAATGAGTTGCGTTTTGTAAATCAGAGTATCAAATTGCACTATTGAGCAAATTTGTGAAAAAATCGAAAGTAGTGCGTGGAAAGGATAAGACCCCGTAAAGTTAATGTAATATTTAGTTAATTTCAAACGAAAAAAACAAAATTGAAATGGCTTTAACTTTCTAAATTATCATTCCTGCAAAAAATGAATTGCATTTTCTAAATTAGAGTATGAAATTGCACTATTCAGCATATTTGTGAAAAAATCGAAAGAAGTGCGTGGAAAGGATAAGAACACAAAAACCTAACGTAATATTTACTTAACTTCATTCGAGAAAATTCAAAATTGAAAGGACGTAACTTTTTATGATTTAATTTTTACAAGAAATGAGTTGCATTTTCTAAATTACCTTAACAACTGCACTATTGTGCGAATTTGGGAAAAATTCAAAAGAAGTGCGTGGAAAGGATAAGACCCCATAAACCTAACGTAATATTTAGTTAATTTCAAAAGAAAAAATTCAAAATTGAAATGGCTGTAACTTTTTACGTTTTATTCTTTCGAAAAATGAGTTGCATTTTCTAAATCAGCTTCAAAACTGCACTATTGAGCGAATATGTGAAAAATTCGTAAGTAGTGCGTGGAAAGGATAAGACCCCATAAACCTAACGTAATATTTAGTTAATTTCAAAAGAAAAAATTCAAAATTGAAATGGCTGTAACTTTTTACGTTTTATTCTTTCGAAAAATGAGTTGCATTTTCTAAATCAGCTTCAAAAACTGCACTATTGAGCGAATATGTGAAAAATTCGTAAGTAGTGCGTGGAAAGGATAAGACCCCATAAATCTAACGCAATATTTAGTTAATTTCAAACAACAAAATTCAAAACTGAAATGGCTGTAACTTTATAAGTTATCATTCCTACAAAAACTGGTTTGCATTTCTAAATCAGAGTATGACATTGCACTATTGAACAAATTTGTGAAAAAATCGAAAGAAGTACGTGGAAAGATAAGATCCCATATACCTAACGTAATATTTAATTAATTTCAAACGAAAAAAATCAAAATTGAAGTGGCTGTAACTTTATATATTTTCATTCTTGCAAAAAATGAGCTGAATTTTCTAAATCAGGGTAGAAAATTGCACTATTGATCGCATTTTTGAAAAATCTAAAGTAGTGCGTGGAAAAAATAAGATCCCATAATCCTAACGTAATATTTAGTTAATTTCAAACGAAAAAATTCAAAATTGAAATGGCTGTAACTTTCTAAGTTATCATTCCTGCAAAAAGTAGTTTGCATTTCTAAATCAGAGTATGACATTGCACTATTTAACAAATTTGTGAAAAAATCGAGAAGTGTGTGGAAAAGATAAGACCTCCGAAAACGTAACGTAATATTTAATTAATTTCAAACGAAAAATTTCAAAATTGAAATGGCTATAACTTTTAAGTTTTCTTTCTTGCAAAAATTGAGTTGCATTTTCTAAAGTAGAGTTTGAATTGCATTATTGAGCAAATTTGTGAAAATATCGAAGGAAGTGCGTGGAAAGGATAAGACCCCATAAACCTAACGTAATATTTAGTTAATTTCAAAAGAAAAAATTCAAAATTGAAATGGCTGTAACTTTTTAAGTTTTATTCTTGCAAAAAATGAGTTGCATTTTCTCAATCAGCTTCAAAATCTGATAAGTTATCATTCCTACAAAAACTGGTTTGCATTTCTAAATCAGAGTATGACATTGCACTATTGAACAAATTTCTGAAAAAATCGAAACAACTGCGTGGAAAGGATAAGATCCCATATACCTAACGTAATATTTAATTAATTTCAAACGAAAAAATCAAAATTGAAGTGGCTGTAACTTTTATATTTTCATTCTTGCAAAAAATGAGCTGAATTTTCTAAAACAGGGTAGAAAATTGCACTATTGATCGAATTTTTGAAAAAATCGAAAGTAGTGCGTGGAAAAGATAAGACCCCATAAACCTAACGTAATATTTAGTTAATTTCAAACGAAAAAATTCAAAATTGAAATGGCTGTAACTTTTTAAGTTTCTTTCCTGCTAAAAATGAGTTGCATTTTCTAAGTCAGAGTATGACATTGCACTATTAAACAAATTTGTGAAACAATCGAAAGAAGCGTGTGGAAAGGATAAGACCCCGAAAACCTATCGTAATATTTTGTAAATTTCAAACGAAAAAATTCCAAATTCAAATGGCTGTTACTTTCTAAGTTATCACTCTGCAAAAACTGGTTTGCTTTTATAAATCAGAGTACGACACTGCACTATTGAGCAAATTGTGAAAAATCTAAAGTAGTGCGAGGAAGGGATAAGACCCCATACCTTACGTAATATTTAGTTAATTTCAATCAGGAAAATTCAAAATTGAAATGATCATAACTTTTTATGATTTCATTTCCACAAGAAATGAGTTGCATTCCCTAAAGCAGCTTAACAACTGCACTATTTTGCGAATTTGGGAAAAATTGGAAAGAATTGCGTGGAAGGATAAGACCCATAAACATAAAGCAATATTTAGAATTTCAAACAACAAAATTCAAAACTGAAATGGCTGTAACTTTTAAGTTTTCATTCCTGCAAAAACTGGTGTGAATTTCTAAATCAGAGTATGACATTGCACTATTGAACAAATTTGTGAAAAAATCGAAAGAAGTGTGTGGAAAGGATAAGATCCCCGAAAACCTAACGGAATATTTTGTTAATTTCAAAGGAAAAATTCAAAATTGAAATGGCTGTACCTTTCTAAGTTTTCACTCTTGCAAAACATGAGTTGCATATTCTAAACCAGATTAAAAATTTACACTATTCAGCGAATTTTTGAAAAATCGAAAGTGCGTATAAAGGATAAGACCCCATACACCTAACGTAATATTTAGTTAATTTCAAACGAAAAAAATCAAAATTGAAATGGCTGTAACTTTTTATGTTTTAAATCTTGTAAAAAATGAGTTCAATTTTCTAAATCAGAGTAGAAAATTGCACTATTCAGCGCATTTGTGAAAAAATCAAAGGAAGTGCGTGGAAAGGATAAGACCCCAAAAGTTAATGTAATATTTAGTTAATTTCAAACGAAAAAACAAAATTGAAATGGCTTAACTTTCTAAATTATTCATTCCTGCAAAAAATGATTGCATTTTCTAAATTAGAGTATGAAATTGCAACTTCGCATATTTGTGAAAAATCGAAAGAAGTGCGTGGAAAGGATAAGAACACAAAAACCTAACGTAATATTTACTTAACTTCATTCGAGAAAATTCAAAATTGAAAGGACGTAACTTTTTATGATTTAATTTTTACAAGAAATGAGTTGCATTTCTAAATTACCTTAACAACTGCACTATTGTGCGAATTTGGGAAAAATTCAAAAGAAGTGCGTGGAAAGGATAAGACCCCATAAACCTAACGTAATATTTAGTTAATTTCAAAAGAAAAAATTCAAAATTGAAATGGCTGTAACTTTTTACGTTTATTCTTTCGAAAAATGAGTTGCATTTTCTAAATCAGCTTCAAAAACTGCACTATTGAGCGAATATGTGAAAAATTCGTAAGTAGTGCGTGGAAAGGATAAGACCCCATAAACCTAACGTAATATTTAGTTAATTTCAAAAGAAAAAATTCAAAATTGAAATGGCTGTAACTTTTACGTTTTATTCTTTCGAAAAATGAGTTGCATTTCTAAATCAGCTTCAAAAACTGCACTATTGAGCGAATATGTGAAAAATTCGTAAGTAGTGCGTGGAAAGGATAAGACCCCATAAATCTAACGCAATATTTAGTTAATTTCAAACAACAAAATTCAAAACTGAAATGGCTGTAACTTTATAAGTTATCATTCCTACAAAAACTGGTTTGCATTTCTAAATCAGAGTATGACATTGCACTATTGAACAAATTTGTGAAAAAATCGAAAGAAGTACGTGGAAAGGATAAGATCCCATATACCTAACGTAATATTTAATTAATTTCAACGAAAAAAATCAAAATTGAAGTGGCTGTAACTTTATATATTTCATTCTTGCAAAAAATGAGCTGAATTTTCTAAATCAGGGTAGAAAATTGCACTATTGATCGCATTTTGAAAAATCTAAAGTAGTGCGTGGAAAAATAAGATCCCATAACCTAACGTAATATTTAGTTAATTTCAAACGAAAAAATTCAAAATTGAAATGGCTGTAACTTTCTAAGTTATCATTCCTGCAAAAGTAGTTTGCATTTCTAAATCAGAGTATGACATTGCACTATTTAACAAATTTGTGAAAAAATCGAAAGAAGTGGTGGAAAAGATAAGACCTCCGAAAACGTAACGTAATATTTAATTAATTTCAAACGAAAAAATTTCAAAATTGAAATGGCTATAACTTTTTAAGTTTTCTTTCTTGCAAAAATTGAGTTGCATTTTCTAAAGTAGAGTTTGAATTGCATTATTGAGCAAATTTGTGAAATTATCGAAGGAAGTGCGTGGAAAGGATAAGACCCCATAAACCTAACGTAATATTTAGTTAATTTCAAAAGAAAAAATTCAAAATTGAAATGGCTGTAACTTTTTAAGTTTTATTCTTGCAAAAAAAGAGTTGCATTTCTCAATCAGCTTCAAAATCTGATAAGTTATCATCTCCAAAAAACTGGTTTGCATTTCTAAATCAGAGTATGACATTGCACTATTGAACAAATTTCTGAAAAAATCGAAACAACTGCGTGGAAAAGATAAGATCCCATATACCTAACGTAATACTTAATTAATTTCAAACGAAAAAATCAAAATTGAAGTGGCTGTAACTTTATATATTTTCATTCTTGCAAAAAATGAGCTGAATTTTCTAAAACAGGGTAGAAAATTGCACTATTGATCGAATTTTGAAAAAATCGAAAGTAGTGCGTGGAAAGATAAGACCCCATAAACCTAACGTAATATTTAATTAATTTCAAACGAAAAAATTCAAAATTGAAATGGCTGTAACTTTCTAAGTTATCATTCCTGCAAAAAGTAGTTTGCATTTCTAAATCAGAGTATGACATTGCACTATTTAACAAATTTGTGAAAAAATCGAAAGAAGTGTGTGGAAAAGATAAGACCTCCGAAAAGCTAACGTAATATTTAGTTAATTTCAAACGAAAAATTTCAAAATTGAAATGGCTATAACTTTCTAAGTTTTCATTCTTGCAAAATATGAGTTGCTTTTTCTAAATCAGCTTCAAACACTGCACTATTGAGCGAATATGTTAAAAATTCGTAAGTAGTTCGTGGAAAGGATAAGACCCCATAAATCTAATGCAATATTTAGTTAATTTCAAACAACAAAATTCAAAACTGAAATGGCTGTAACTTTATAAGTTATCATTCCTACAAAAACTGGTTTGCATTTCTAAATCAGAGTATGACATTGCACTATTGAACAAATTTGTGAAAAAATCGAAAGAAGTACGTGGAAAGGATAAGATCCCATATACCTAACGTAATATTTAATTAATTTCAAACGAAAAAATCAAAATTGAAGTGGCTGTAACTTTATATTTTCATTCTTGCAAAAAATGAGCTGAATTTTCTAAATCAGGGTAGAAAATTGCACTATTGATCGCATTTTTGAAATATCTAAAGTAGTGCGTGGAAAAAATAAGATCCCATAATCCTAACGTAATATTTAGTTAATTTCAAACGAAAAAATTCAAAATTGAAATGGCTGTAACTTTCTAAGTTATCATTCTGCAAAAAGTAGTTTGCATTTCTAAATCAGAGTATGACATTGCACTATTTAACAAATTTGTGAAAAAATCGAAAGAAGTGTGTGGAAAAGATAAGACCTCCGAAAACGTAACGTAATATTTAATTAATTTCAAACGAAAAATTTAAAAATTGAAATGGCTATAACTTTTTAAGTTTTCTTTCTTGCCAAAATTGAGTTGCATTTTCTAAAGTAGAGTTTGAATTGCATTATTGAGCAAATTTGTGAAAATATCGAAGGAAGTGCGTGGAAAGGATAAGACCCCATAAACCTAACGTAATATTTAGTTAATTTCAAAAGAAAAAATTCAAAATTGAAATGGCTGTAACTTTTTAAGTTTTATTCTTGCAAAAAATGAGTTGCATTTTCTCAAACAGCTTCAAAATCTGATAAGTTATCATTCATACAAAAACTGGTTTGCATTTCTAAATCAGAGTATGACATTGCACTATTGAACAAATTTCTGAAAAAAATCGAAACAACTGCGTGGAAAGGATAAGATCCCATATACCTAACGTAATATTTAATTAATTTCAAACGAAAAAATCAAAATTGAAGTGGCTGTAACTTTATATATTTCATTCTTGCAAAAAAATGAGCTGAATTTTCTAAAACAGGGTAGAAAATTGCACTATTGATCGAATTTTTGAAAAAATCGAAAGTAGTGCGTGGAAAAGATAAGACCCCATAAACCTAACGTAATATTTAGTTAATTTCAAACGAAAAAATTCAAAATTGAAATGGCTGTAACTTTTTAAGTTTTCTTTTCTGCTAAAAATGAGTTGCATTTTCTAAGTCAGAGTATGACATTGCACTATTAAACAAATTTGTGAAACAATCGAAAGAAGCGTGTGGAAAGGATAAGACCCCGAAAACCTATCGTAAATTTTGTAAATTTCAAACGAAAAAATTCCAAATTCAAATGGCTGTTACTTTCTAAGTTATCACTCCTGCAAAAACTGGTTTGCTTTTATAAATCAGAGTACGACACTGCACTATTGAGCAAATTTGTGAAAAAATCTAAAGTAGTGCGAGGAAGGATAAGACCCCATATACCTTACGTAATATTTAGTTAATTTCAATCAGGAAAATTCAAAATTGAAATGATCATAACTTTTTATGTCATTTCCACAAGAAATGAGTTGCATTCCCTAAAGCAGCTTAACAACTGCACTATTTTGCGAATTTTGGAAAAATTGGAAAGAATTGCGTGGAAGGATAAGACCCATAAACATAAAGCAATATTTAGTAAATTTCAAACAACAAAATTCAAAACTGAAATGGCTGTAACTTTTTAAGTTTTCATTCCTGCAAAAACTGGTGTGAATTTCTAAATCAGAGTATGACATTGCACTATTGAACAAATTTGTGAAAAAATCGAAAGAAGTGTGTGGAAAGGATAAGATCCCCGAAAACCTAACGGAATATTTTGTTAATTTCAAAGGAAAAAATTCAAAATTGAAATGGCTGTACCTTTCTAAGTTTTCACTCTTGCAAAACATGAGTTCCATATTCTAAACCAGATTAAAAATTTACACTATTCAGCGAATTTTTGAAAAAATCGAAAGTGCGTATAAAGGATAAGACCCCATACACCTAACGTAATATTTAGTTAATTTCAAACGAATCATTCAAAATTGAAATGGCTGTAACTTTCTAAGTTATCATTCCTGCAAAAAATGAGTTGCATTTTCTAAATTACCTTAAAAACTGCACTATTTTGCGAGTTTGTGAAAACATCGAAAGAAGTGCGCTGAAAGGATAAGACCTCATACACCTAACGTAATATTTAGTTAATTTCAAACGAATCATTCAAAATTGAAATGGCTGTAACTTCTAAGTTATCATTCCTGCAAAAAATGAGTTGCGTTTTGTAAATCAGAGTATCAAATTGCACTATTGAGCAAATTTGTGAAAAAAATCGAAAGTAGTGCGTGGAAAAGATAAGACCCCATAAACCTAACGTAATATTTAGTTAATTTCAAACGAAAAAATTCAAAATTGAAATGGCTGTAACTTTCTAAGTTATCGTTCCTGCAAAAAGTAGTTTGCATTTCTATCAGAGTATGACATTGCACTATTTAACAATTTGTGAAAAAATCGAAAGAAGTGTGGAAAAGATAAGACCTCCGAAAACCTAACGTAAATTTAGTTAATTTCAAACGAAAAATTTCAAAATTGAAATGGCTATAACTTTCTAAGTTTTCATTCTTGCAAATATGAGTTGCTTTTCTAAATCAGCTTCAAACACTGCACTATTGAGCGAATATGAAAAATTCGTAAGTAGTGCGTGGAAAGGATAAGACCCCATATCCCTAACGCAATATTTAGTTAATTTCAAACGAAAAAATTCAAAATTGAAATGGCTGTAACTTTCGAAGTTATCATTCCTGCAAAAATTGAGTTGCATTTCTAAAGTAGAGTTTGAATTGCATTATTGAGCAAATTTGTGAAAATATCGAAGGAAGTGCGTGAAAAGGATAAGACCCCATAAACCTAACGTAATATTTAGTTAATTTCAAAGAAAAATTCAAAATTGAAATGGCTGTAACTTTCTAAGTTATTATTCCTGCAAAAAGTAGTTGCATTTCTAAATCAGAGTAGACATTGCACTATTTAACAAATTTGTGAAAAAATCGAAAGAAGTGTGGGAAAAGATAAGACCTCCGAAAAACGTAACGTAATATTTAATTAATTTCAAACGAAAAATTTCAAAATTGAAATGGCTATAACTTTTTAAGTTTTCTTTCTTGCAAAAATTGAGTTGCATTTTCTTAAGTAGAGTTGAATTCATTATGAGCAAATTTGTGAAAATATCGAAGGAAGTGCGTGGAAAGGATAAGACCCCATAAACCTAACGTAATATTTAGTAATTTCAAAAGAAAAATTCAAAATTGAAATGGCTGTAACTTTCTAAGTTATCATTCCTGCAAAAAGTAGTTTGCATTTCTAAATCAGAGTATGACATTGCACTATTTAACAAATTGGTGAAAAAATCGAAAGAAGTGTGTGGAAAAGATAAGACCTCCGAAAACCTAACGTAATATTTAGTTAATTTCAAACGAAAAATTTCAAAATTGAAATGGCTATAACTTTCTAAGTTTTCATTCTTGCAAAATATGAGTTGCTTTTTCTAAATCAGCTTCAAACACTGCACTATTGAGCGAATATGTGAAAAATTCGTAAGTAGTGCGTGGAAAGGATAAGACCCCATAACCCTAACGCAATATTTAGTTAATTTGAAACGAAAAAATTCAAAATTGAAATGGCTGTAACTTTCGAAGTTATCATTCCTGCAAAAATTGAGTTGCATTTTCTAAAGTAGAGTTTGAATTGCATTATTGTGCAAATTTGTGAAAATATCGAAGGAAGTGCGTGGAAAGGATAAGACCCCATAAACCTAACGTAATATTTAGTAAATTTCAAAAGAAAAAATTCAAAATTGAAATGGCTGTAACTTTCGAAGTTATCATTCCTGCAAAAAGTAGTTTGCATTTCTAAATCAGAGTATGACATTGCACTATTGAACAAATTTGTGAAAAAATCGAAAGAAGTGTGTGGAAAGTATAAGACCCCGAAACCTAAGGAATATTTTGTTAATTTCAAAGGAAAAAATTCAAAATTGAAATGGCTGTACTTCTAGTTTCATTCTTGCAAAACATGAGTTGCATATTCTAAACCAGATTAAAATTACAGTATTCAGCGAATTTTGAAAAAATCGAAAGTGCGTATAAAGGATAAGACCCCATACACCTAACGTAATATTAGTTAATTTCAAACGAAAAAAATAAAAATTGAAATGGCTGTAACTTTTTATGTTTTAAATCTTGTAAAAAATGAGTTCAATTTTCTAAACAGAGTAGAAAATTGCACTATTCAGCGCATTGTGAAAAAATCAAAGGAAGTGCGTGGAAAGGATAAGACCCATAAACCTAACGTAATATTTAGTTAATTTCAAACGAAAAAATTCAAAATGAAATGGCTGAACTTTTTTAAGTTATTCTGCAAAAAAGAGTTGCGTTTTCTAAATAGCTTGAAAAACTGCACTATTG
>JAJOZX010021442.1:0-32289 GCA_023014485.1 Bathynomus jamesi | reverse complement strand
CTCTATCAAGTAGTATCTTGAAACTGTAACTTGAACTCTATCAAGTAGTATCTTGAAACTGTAACTTGAACTCTATCAAGTAGTATCTTGAAACTGTAACTTGAACTCTATCAAGTAGTATCTTGAAACTGTAACTTGAACTCTATCAAGTAGTATCTTGAAACTGTAACTTGAAATTAACTGAAAATGGAAAATGACTGCACTTGATCTCTATTCAAGTGGAGACGATTAACCTCTGTTTTGGTTGACCCTCTTGGTGCAACCTTCTGACTTCAAAAACTGACTTCAAAAATGACTTAAAAAATGACTTAAAAAATGACTTAAAAATGACTTCAAAAAAATGACTTCAAAAAATGACTTCAAGTATCTCTCTAAATCTATAAACTCCCTGTAAACTCTCTGTAAACTCTCTCTCTTTCTTAATTTGCAAGTCAATTCAATTCAATAATTTGAAAAAAATTTGCAAACAAAAATATAAAATGTTAACATTTCAATCGAATGTACACGAAGGTACGATACTATTATGTTTGATACATAAAATAAAATTATTCTATACTGAATATAACAGTGAAAATAACTCTGAAATTAACTCTCTTGAAATTAACTCTCTTGAAATTAACTCTCTGTGACAATTAACTCTCTGTGACAATTAACTCTCTGTGACAATTAACTCTCTGTGACAATTAACTCTCTGTGACAATTAACTCTCTGTGACAATTAACTCTCTGTGACAATTTACTTCTGTTACATTTAACTTCTGTTACATTTAACTTCTGTGAAAATTACTGTTTCACTAAAAAAAATGTATCACTGGTGTCTGAAATGTTCACTGTGTTTTGTGTAAATTCTGACTTGATACTCATTATTAACTGTTAATAATACGGACTTTTCAAGTGTTTATAAATTACTTAAAAAACAAACTGTGTACTTAACAAAATTTTCCACGGGCGAAATCCTCAGAGACGTGTCCTGAAGACGTCTTCCTGGCTACTTCTTCTTGGATGAAAAGTAGGCGTGGAGAACTTGGAGTCGTGACACACCGTTCAAGGGTGGATGTTACGAACAAGAAGTCGTGACACGCCGGTCAACTGGTTTTATCCTGATGCAGGGTAATTTCTATCTTGGCCAAAGAGTGGCCTCTTGTTAAAATCTTCTTGTTAAAATCTTCTTGTTAAAAATCTTGTTAAAATCTTCTTGTTAAAATCTTCTTGTTAAAATCTTCTTGTTAAAATCTTCTTCTAAATCTTCTTCTACAAATCTTCTTCTACAAATCTTCTTCTTATCCTGGTAAAGGGTCGCCAGACTGTTATCCTGATGCAGGGTCGCCACTCTGTTAACCCCTCCGTCTATGGCCCTGGGGTGGTTCGGATCGACGGGGGTTCTAGTTAGGAGGGAAGCAACGGATATTTCTTCTATAACATTCTAATTCTTTTCGGTCGCCTCTGGTTAAACTCTTGGCTACAGACTCGCCAGACTGTTATGCCAATATCTTCTATGGTGCTTGGGTTGTCTCTTAATTTGGGCAAAGGGTCGCCAATTTTTAATTCTTCTCTTTCTATAATACTCTGATACTTTCTCTGATACTTTCTCTGATACTAAAATTATCGACTTTTCTTTTATAACTTGTCGACTTAACTGACTAAGTTCTTCTGAAGAGAGCAAGGCTCGAAGGGAAAATAAAAAGTTTCTCTTGCTGTAATTTACTGCTAAAATGTACAGGTAGTGCTCTGAATTTACAAGGGTAGAGGTTCGACCTCTTTCGACCATGGCTCAGGCCGGAATCTAAAAATATTAAGGAGGCAAGGGGCCTCTGCCCCCTCCTCGCAGCGAGGCTGCTAACAATGGAGGCCTAATGAAGTGCTATAATGAAGTACCGCAATGAAGAAGTGCCTTCATTTTACAAATACATGTACATAATATAAACTTAAATGTTTGGGGGGAAGACAGTCGAAGGTTAAGTTTCCCCTTTTAAACACATGATCAGATGTTTGAAAGATTGCAAATAAAAATTAAAAAAAAAAAAAAAACTAATTTGTATTTTTCGCCGAGTCTACATTTATGAAGGCGATATCATTTCGTAATAGTACACATAAGTACAAATTAAGTACACGACTGAGTACGTATTAATTTTGGTTCATTACAATTGCGATTACAATTATGGATTACTTCATATTCACTTATTGTTTAATTACACTTCCATTTTAAAGTACATTCTTACATTACCGTATATATTAAATCATTACATTTAATTACAGTTTCAATGAAGTACATTACGTCGTTTACCATTCTTACAGTGTTTTTATATATTTATATATGGTTATACTAGATGGTTATACTAGATGGTTATTAGTACAACACAAGTACATGAGACATGACACACATGATATAACATAATATGTTATAATATGTTATAAATTTGAAATCAGAGCGAAAGGAGGTATTTTATCTTTGAGCGTTCGAATCTGCTAGTCAGAGGAATTCGATCACTTAACCTCAGCATTTTTTTCGAGTTCATCTCGGGAGGTCATATAATTAAAAATAAAAATGAAAAAATAATACGAGAACGTATTTATGCGTTTTCGAACGAACGAGAAAAAATGAATATTTAATAAAATTGACATACGATAATGGTCAAGATAAGATATGGACGTATGGATGAATATGGTTGAATAATAATATTTATACTACATAACACCACAACATTATTACTAAAGAATTTACCATACATTGAATACTGAAGTTGTCCAAATACTAAGAACGTGATTCAGTGTACAAAGTATGGGAAACGTAAAGAGAACAAAGTTATTTTGTGACGTCATAGTGTATAAGTTCATTATTAGAAAAGATGAATTAGAGAAATACAGTAATGAATAAAGAAGTATAAATCGAAATTCTATCCAAAACTCGCTTAGGCGATTTTGGCTTCTTATGTAAAAATGAACATTCAAACATAAAACTATAAGAACATAAGTACTGCATGAAGACAATGAATCCATATAATGATGGTGTAGGAATTGTTCATTGTTCACTTTTTACAGTATTTCCCCCTCCAAAATGGTATTAATACAATAATATAATACAATTAATACAATATAATACAATTGAGAAAATAACATCGTAAGTAATTCAAGTTAGATGACGACATTCTTTTTTACAATACAAGTTTTATACAGAACGAGTTCGGGTAGTTGAGTACAATGCAGAGTATCAAATCTATAAAATGACACTTGCTTACAAAATATTAAAAAATTCAAAGATTAGAACTTTAATTTTAGACAAACAATTAAGTTAGACAAACAATGATATGGTTAAAATTTTTACAAAATTTTATTTTCTTGGAAAAATTACATACATAATGAATAGGTAAAAGGGAAAAACATAAATTTTAAAGTTCATGGATTTTTCGAGGTTACCGTGATAGTACAATTCATGAACTAATTTTGTTGACTATTGTAGGTAAAAATAGAATTACGTAATGGATGATGTATAGACCTGTGGTCTAGTGTGTATTTGGGTGTATTAGGTGCAAAGTGTGTATTTTACAATTTCGAGGGACAGATTAGCTGATAGGATTGTTCAAGTAACTGAATAAATGCATGAGCAAGATATATTAGAGAGCAAAAATGATTAAGACTAAGTAGCATAGTTGGCACTTACGTAATGAAATAGTTTTATTGTGATATTCAATGATTTTCGCATAAGGTTTGTATGTACATAGTATATATAGTGTGCATACATGCATTTTTATTGACTGTTGTAGGTACAAATCGAATTACGTAGTGGATGATGTATAGACCTGTGGTCAAATGTGTATTTATGTTTATTGGGTACAAAGTGTGTATTTTATAATTTCGAGACACAGATTAGCTGAGAGGATTGTTAAATTAACTGTATAAATGCATGAGCGAGAATTTATATACAGTATAGTAAGCAATAATTATGATGTATTATAATGATGATGTTTGCATACGAGTTTTAATGCAAAAGTGACTGAAGGGAATATGTGTCAAAAGTAATAAAATTCAATTAGGATTATAGATTTTACATAATCAGTTACACTTATAAGGTAATTGAAAAAAAACGTACTTACTGTAGTAGTATGTCAATTTGACTATAATTTTCGTTTGATACCTTACAAATGGTACAATAACAATTTAAGGACAGTTACTCACGATTAATTGAACAAAAGAAAATTACAAATACAAATTAAAAATAGAGATCAATTATGCATTTTAATGAGCTAACGTAATTTTATAATATTCTTAAAAATAAAAGTAAATCGAACCATACATGAATTTCGACCAAGAATAAAAAAGTTATTGAAATGGAAGGAAAGCATTTCGAACAATCTTTTCTTTTAATAATTTCAATTAAATTTTACATTAAAAATTATTTTTATATAAAAAAAAATATTAAAAAGATTTAATAATTTTTGCATGTTAAGTAGAAAAATTATACTCTTTCGTTAAATGTTGATAGAATTTTGAATTATTTGATATTTTAGTCTGAAAACTTGTTTGCATATGATAAATACATATGTTTTATTGTGTAGAAGTTTTATTAAAATTAAATGACAAAAAAGAACAAACAACTGAAATTTAGGGTATGCGCGATCATACGGGGGAATTGAGTGACTAAGCAGGGGGTATAAGTTTGAAATTGACAATACGTCTTTCGTGAGCACTTTGCTCTTTTTTTAAAAAAAGATTGCTTGTCACACTACTTAGAACAAAAAATTAAGAGTTCAACAAACGGAGGGACGGCATGTTCCTCATATACATTACAATAATTACCAAAATCGTTACAACCTTTGTAAAAACGGTTTTGTTACAAACAATAAAATTTGTCATTTTACCTATATATTTATATACGCAACAATGGCATGAAAAGAAAAGACAAATCGGTCAATTTCCTTCTCACAAACAAAAAAAAAAGGTTAACTAAAGACGCAACCCGGTCAATTCAGGTTGAATTAAATTCTCTTTTACAACAAAAACAAGGTTGAATTAAATTCTTAAATTACATTTTCTTAAATTAAATTCTCTTAACTTACAAAGAAAAAGTTGAATTCAATTGACTGCATTGAAATAACTTGGGACTTAAACTCTGACTTGGAACTTAAACTTGACTTGGAACTTAAACTCTGACTTGGAACTTAAACTCTGACTTGGAACTTAAACTCTGACTTGGAACTTAAACTCTGACTTGGAACTTAAACTCTGACTTGGAACTTAAACTCTGACTTGGAACTTAAACTCTGACTTGGAACTTAAACTCTGACTTGGAACTTAAACTCTGACTGGAACTTAACTTCAAGTATTCTGAACCTAACTTGAACTCTATCAAGTATCTGAACCTAACTTGAACTCTATCAAGTATTCTGAACCTAACTTGAACTCTATCAAGTATTCTGAACCTAACTTGAACTCTATCAAGTATTCTGAACCTAACTTGAACTCTATCAAGTATTCTGAACCTAACTTGAACTCTATCAAGTATTCTGAACCTAACTTGAACTCTATCAAGTATTCTGAACCTAACTTGAATCTATCAAGTATTCTGAACCTAACTTGAACTCTATCAAGTATTCTGAACCTAACTTGAACTCTATCAAGTATTCTGAACCTAACTTGAACTCTATCAAGTATTCTGAACCTAACTTGAACTCTATCAAGTATTCTGAACCTAACTTGAACTCTATCAAGTATTCTGAACCTAACTTGAACTCTATCAAGTATTCTGAACCTAACTTGAACTCTATCAAGTATTCTGAACCTAACTTGAACTCTATCAAGTATTCTGAACCTAACTTGAACTCTATCAAGTATTCTGAACCTAACTTGAACTCTATCAAGTATTCTGAACCTAACTTGAACTCTATCAAGTATTCTGAACCTAACTTGAACTCTATCAAGTATTCTGAACCTAACTTGAACTCTATCAAGTATTCTGAACCTAACTTGAACTCTATCAAGTATTCTGAACCTAACTTGAACTCTATCAAGTATTCTGAACCTAACTTGAACTCTATCAAGTAGTCTGAACCTAACTTGAACTCTATCAAGTAGTCTGAACCTAACTTGAACTCTATCAAGTAGTCTGAACCTAACTTGAACTCTATCAAGTAGTCTGAACCTAACTTGAACTCTATCAAGTAGTCTGAACCTAACTTGAACTCTATCAAGTAGTCTGAACCTAACTTGAACTCTATCAAGTAGTCTGAACCTAACTTGAACTCTATCAAGTAGTCTGAACCTAACTTGAACTCTATCAAGTAGTCTGAACCTAACTTGAACTCTATCAAGTAGTCTGAACCTAACTTGAACTCTATCAAGTAGTCTGAACCTAACTTGAACTCTATCAAGTAGTCTGAACCTAACTTGAACTCTATCAAGTAGTCTGAACCTAACTTGAACTCTATCAAGTAGTCTGAACCTAACTTGAACTCTATCAAGTAGTCTGAACCTAACTTGAACTCTATCAAGTAGTCTGAACCTAACTTGAACTCTATCAAGTAGTCTGAACCTAACTTGAACTCTATCAAGTAGTCTGAACCTAACTTGAACTCTATCAAGTAGTCTGAACCTAACTTGAACTCTATCAAGTAGTCTGAACCTAACTTGAACTCTATCAAGTAGTCTGAACCTAACTTGAACTCTATCAAGTAGTCTGAACCTAACTTGAACTCTATCAAGTAGTCTGAACCTAACTTGAACTCTATCAAGTAGTCTGAACCTAACTTGAACTCTATCAAGTAGTCTGAACCTAACTTGAACTCTATCAAGTAGTCTGAACCTAACTTGAACTCTATCAAGTAGTCTGAACCTAACTTGAACTCTATCAAGTAGTCTGAACCTAACTTGAACTCTATCAAGTAGTCTGAACCTAACTTGAACTCTATCAAGTAGTCTGAACCTAACTTGAACTCTATCAAGTAGTCTGAACCTAACTTGAACTCTATCAAGTAGTCTGAACCTAACTTGAACTCTATCAAGTAGTCTGAACCTAACTTGAACTCTATCAAGTAGTCTGAACCTAACTTGAACTCTATCAAGTCTGAACCTAACTTGAACTCTATCAAGTATTCTGAACCTAACTTGAACTCTATCAAGTAGTCTGAACCTAACTTGAACTCTATCAAGTAGTCTGAACCTAACTTGAACTCTATCAAGTAGTCTGAACCTAACTTGAACTCTATCAAGTAGTCTGAACCTAACTTGAACTCTATCAAGTATTCTGAACCTAACTTGAACTCTATCAAGTAGTCTGAACCTAACTTGAACTCTATCAAGTAGTCTGAACCTAACTTGAACTCTATCAAGTTCTGAACCTAACTTGAACTCTATCAAGTAGTCTGAACCTAACTTGAACTCTATCAAGTATCTGAACCTAACTTGAACTCTATCAAGTAGTCTGAACCTAACTTGAACTCTATCAAGTAGTCTGAACCTAACTTGAACTCTATCAAGTAGTCTGAACCTAACTTGAACTCTATCAAGTAGTCTGAACCTAACTTGAACTCTATCAAGTAGTCTGAACCTAACTTGAACTCTATCAAGTAGTCTGAACCTAACTTGAACTCTATCAAGTAGTCTGAACCTAACTTGAACTCTATCAAGTAGTCTGAACCTAACTTGAACTCTATCAAGTAGTCTGAACCTAACTTGAACTCTATCAAGTAGTCTGAACCTAACTTGAACTCTATCAAGTAGTCTGAACCTAACTTGAACTCTATCAAGTAGTCTGAACCTAACTTGAACTCTATCAAGTAGTCTGAACCTAACTTGAACTCTATCAAGTAGTCTGAACCTAACTTGAACTCTATCAAGTAGTCTGAACCTAACTTGAACTCTATCAAGTATTCTGAACCTAACTTGAACTCTATCAAGTATTCTGAACCTAACTTGAACTCTATCAAGTAGTCTGAACCTAACTTGAACTCTATCAAGTAGTCTGAACCTAACTTGAACTCTATCAAGTAGTCTGAACCTAACTTGAACTCTATCAAGTAGTCTGAACCTAACTTGAACTCTATCAAGTAGTCTGAACCTAACTTGAACTCTATCAAGTAGTCTGAACCTAACTTGAACTCTATCAAGTAGTCTGAACCTAACTTGAACTCTATCAAGTAGTCTGAACCTAACTTGAACTCTATCAAGTAGTCTGAACCTAACTTGAACTCTATCAAGTAGTCTGAACCTAACTTGAACTCTATCAAGTAGTCTGAACCTAACTTGAACTCTATCAAGTAGTCTGAACCTAACTTGAACTCTATCAAGTAGTCTGAACCTAACTTGAACTCTATCAAGTTCTGAACCTAACTTGAACTCTATCAAGTAGTCTGAACCTAACTTGAACTCTATCAAGTAGTCTGAACCTAACTTGAACTCTATCAAGTAGTCTGAACCTAACTTGAACTCTATCAAGTAGTCTGAACCTAACTTGAACTCTATCAAGTAGTCTGAACCTAACTTGAACTCTATCAAGTATTCTGAACCTAACTTGAACTCTATCAAGTAGTCTGAACCTAACTTGAACTCTATCAAGTTCTGAACCTAACTTGAACTCTATCAAGTATCTGAACCTAACTTGAACTCTATCAAGTAGTCTGAACCTAACTTGAACTCTATCAAGTAGTCTGAACCTAACTTGAACTCTATCAAGTAGTCTGAACCTAACTTGAACTCTATCAAGTAGTCTGAACCTAACTTGAACTCTATCAAGTATTCTGAACCTAACTTGAACTCTATCAAGTAGTCTGAACCTAACTTGAACTCTATCAAGTATTCTGAACCTAACTTGAACTCTATCAAGTATTCTGAACCTAACTTGAACTCTATCAAGTAGTCTGAACCTAACTTGAACTCTATCAAGTATTCTGAACCTAACTTGAACTCTATCAAGTATTCTGAACCTAACTTGAACTCTATCAAGTATTCTGAACCTAACTTGAACTCTATCAAGTATTCTGAACCTAACTTGAACTCTATCAAGTATTCTGAACCTAACTTGAACTCTATCAAGTATTCTGAACCTAACTTGAACTCTATCAAGTATTCTGAACCTAACTTGAACTCTATCAAGTATTCTGAACCTAACTTGAACTCTATCAAGTATTCTGAACCTAACTTGAACTCTATCAAGTATTCTGAACCTAACTTGAACTCTATCAAGTATTCTGAACCTAACTTGAACTCTATCAAGTATTCTGAACCTAACTTGAACTCTATCAAGTATTCTGAACCTAACTTGAACTCTATCAAGTATTCTGAACCTAACTTGAACTCTATCAAGTATTCTGAACCTAACTTGAACTCTATCAAGTATTCTGAACCTAACTTGAACTCTATCAAGTATTCTGAACCTAACTTGAACTCTATCAAGTATTCTGAACCTAACTTGAACTCTATCAAGTATTCTGAACCTAACTTGAACTCTATCAAGTATTCTGAACCTAACTTGAACTCTATCAAGTATTCTGAACCTAACTTGAACTCTATCAAGTATTCTGAACCTAACTTGAACTCTATCAAGTTCTGAACCTAACTTGAACTCTATCAAGTATTCTGAACCTAACTTGAACTCTATCAAGTATTCTGAACCTAACTTGAACTCTATCAAGTATTCTGAACCTAACTTGAACTCTATCAAGTATTCTGAACCTAACTTGAACTCTATCAAGTATCTGAACCTAACTTGAACTCTATCAAGTATTCTGAACCTAACTTGAACTCTATCAAGTATTCTGAACCTAACTTGAACTCTATCAAGTATTCTGAACCTAACTTGAACTCTATCAAGTCTGAACCTAACTTGAACTCTATCAAGTAGTCTGAACCTAACTTGAACTCTATCAAGTAGTCTGAACCTAACTTGAACTCTATCAAGTATTCTGAACCTAACTTGAACTCTATCAAGTATTCTGAACCTAACTTGAACTCTATCAAGTAGTCTGAACCTAACTTGAACTCTATCAAGTATTCTGAACCTAACTTGAACTCTATCAAGTATTCTGAACCTAACTTGAACTCTATCAAGTATTCTGAACCTAACTTGAACTCTATCAAGTTCTGAACCTAACTTGAACTCTATCAAGTATTCTGAACCTAACTTGAACTCTATCAAGTATTCTGAACCTAACTTGAACTCTATCAAGTATTCTGAACCTAACTTGAACTCTATCAAGTATTCTGAACCTAACTTGAACTCTATCAAGTATTCTGAACCTAACTTGAACTCTATCAAGTATTCTGAACCTAACTTGAACTCTATCAAGTATTCTGAACCTAACTTGAACTCTATCAAGTATTCTGAACCTAACTTGAACTCTATCAAGTATTCTGAACCTAACTTGAACTCTATCAAGTATTCTGAACCTAACTTGAACTCTATCAAGTATTCTGAACCTAACTTGAACTCTATCAAGTATTCTGAACCTAACTTGAACTCTATCAAGTATTCTGAACCTAACTTGAACTCTATCAAGTATTCTGAACCTAACTTGAACTCTATCAAGTATTCTGAACCTAACTTGAACTCTATCAAGTATTCTGAACCTAACTTGAACTCTATCAAGTATTCTGAACCTAACTTGAACTCTATCAAGTATTCTGAACCTAACTTGAACTCTATCAAGTAGTCTGAACCTAACTTGAACTCTATCAAGTAGTCTGAACCTAACTTGAACTCTATCAAGTAGTCTGAACCTAACTTGAACTCTATCAAGTAGTCTGAACCTAACTTGAACTCTATCAAGTAGTCTGAACCTAACTTGAACTCTATCAAGTAGTCTGAACCTAACTTGAACTCTATCAAGTAGTCTGAACCTAACTTGAACTCTATCAAGTAGTCTGAACCTAACTTGAACTCTATCAAGTAGTCTGAACCTAACTTGAACTCTATCAAGTAGTCTGAACCTAACTTGAACTCTATCAAGTAGTCTGAACCTAACTTGAACTCTATCAAGTATTCTGAACCTAACTTGAACTCTATCAAGTATTCTGAACCTAACTTGAACTCTATCAAGTATTCTGAACCTAACTTGAACTCTATCAAGTATTCTGAACCTAACTTGAACTCTATCAAGTATTCTGAACCTAACTTGAACTCTATCAAGTATTCTGAACCTAACTTGAACTCTATCAAGTAGTCTGAACCTAACTTGAACTCTATCAAGTATTCTGAACCTAACTTGAACTCTATCAAGTAGTCTGAACCTAACTTGAACTCTATCAAGTATTCTGAACCTAACTTGAACTCTATCAAGTAGTCTGAACCTAACTTGAACTCTATCAAGTAGTCTGAACCTAACTTGAACTCTATCAAGTAGTCTGAACCTAACTTGAACTCTATCAAGTAGTCTGAACCTAACTTGAACTCTATCAAGTAGTCTGAACCTAACTTGAACTCTATCAAGTAGTCTGAACCTAACTTGAACTCTATCAAGTAGTCTGAACCTAACTTGAACTCTATCAAGTAGTCTGAACCTAACTTGAACTCTATCAAGTAGTCTGAACCTAACTTGAACTCTATCAAGTAGTCTGAACCTAACTTGAACTCTATCAAGTAGTCTGAACCTAACTTGAACTCTATCAAGTAGTCTGAACCTAACTTGAACTCTATCAAGTAGTCTGAACCTAACTTGAACTCTATCAAGTAGTCTGAACCTAACTTGAACTCTATCAAGTAGTCTGAACCTAACTTGAACTCTATCAAGTAGTCTGAACCTAACTTGAACTCTATCAAGTAGTCTGAACCTAACTTGAACTCTATCAAGTAGTCTGAACCTAACTTGAACTCTATCAAGTAGTCTGAACCTAACTTGAACTCTATCAAGTAGTCTGAACCTAACTTGAACTCTATCAAGTAGTCTGAACCTAACTTGAACTCTATCAAGTAGTCTGAACCTAACTTGAACTCTATCAAGTAGTCTGAACCTAACTTGAACTCTATCAAGTAGTCTGAACCTAACTTGAACTCTATCAAGTAGTCTGAACCTAACTTGAACTCTATCAAGTAGTCTGAACCTAACTTGAACTCTATCAAGTAGTCTGAACCTAACTTGAACTCTATCAAGTAGTCTGAACCTAACTTGAACTCTATCAAGTAGTCTGAACCTAACTTGAACTCTATCAAGTAGTCTGAACCTAACTTGAACTCTATCAAGTAGTCTGAACCTAACTTGAACTCTATCAAGTAGTCTGAACCTAACTTGAACTCTATCAAGTAGTCTGAACCTAACTTGAACTCTATCAAGTAGTCTGAACCTAACTTGAACTCTATCAAGTAGTCTGAACCTAACTTGAACTCTATCAAGTAGTCTGAACCTAACTTGAACTCTATCAAGTAGTCTGAACCTAACTTGAACTCTATCAAGTAGTCTGAACCTAACTTGAACTCTATCAAGTAGTCTGAACCTAACTTGAACTCTATCAAGTAGTCTGAACCTAACTTGAACTCTATCAAGTAGTCTGAACCTAACTTGAACTCTATCAAGTAGTCTGAACCTAACTTGAACTCTATCAAGTAGTCTGAACCTAACTTGAACTCTATCAAGTAGTCTGAACCTAACTTGAACTCTATCAAGTAGTCTGAACCTAACTTGAACTCTATCAAGTAGTCTGAACCTAACTTGAACTCTATCAAGTAGTCTGAACCTAACTTGAACTCTATCAAGTAGTCTGAACCTAACTTGAACTCTATCAAGTAGTCTGAACCTAACTTGAACTCTATCAAGTAGTCTGAACCTAACTTGAACTCTATCAAGTAGTCTGAACCTAACTTGAACTCTATCAAGTAGTCTGAACCTAACTTGAACTCTATCAAGTAGTCTGAACCTAACTTGAACTCTATCAAGTAGTCTGAACCTAACTTGAACTCTATCAAGTAGTCTGAACCTAACTTGAACTCTATCAAGTAGTCTGAACCTAACTTGAACTCTATCAAGTATTCTGAACCTAACTTGAACTCTATCAAGTATTCTGAACCTAACTTGAACTCTATCAAGTATTCTGAACCTAACTTGAACTCTATCAAGTATTCTGAACCTAACTTGAACTCTATCAAGTAGTCTGAACCTAACTTGAACTCTATCAAGTATTCTGAACCTAACTTGAACTCTATCAAGTAGTCTGAACCTAACTTGAACTCTATCAAGTAGTCTGAACCTAACTTGAACTCTATCAAGTAGTCTGAACCTAACTTGAACTCTATCAAGTAGTCTGAACCTAACTTGAACTCTATCAAGTAGTCTGAACCTAACTTGAACTCTATCAAGTATTCTGAACCTAACTTGAACTCTATCAAGTATTCTGAACCTAACTTGAACTCTATCAAGTAGTCTGAACCTAACTTGAACTCTATCAAGTAGTCTGAACCTAACTTGAACTCTATCAAGTAGTCTGAACCTAACTTGAACTCTATCAAGTAGTCTGAACCTAACTTGAACTCTATCAAGTAGTCTGAACCTAACTTGAACTCTATCAAGTAGTCTGAACCTAACTTGAACTCTATCAAGTAGTCTGAACCTAACTTGAACTCTATCAAGTTCTGAACCTAACTTGAACTCTATCAAGTATTCTGAACCTAACTTGAACTCTATCAAGTATTCTGAACCTAACTTGAACTCTATCAAGTATTCTGAACCTAACTTGAACTCTATCAAGTATTCTGAACCTAACTTGAACTCTATCAAGTATTCTGAACCTAACTTGAACTCTATCAAGTATTCTGAACCTAACTTGAACTCTATCAAGTATTCTGAACCTAACTTGAACTCTATCAAGTATTCTGAACCTAACTTGAACTCTATCAAGTATTCTGAACCTAACTTGAACTCTATCAAGTATTCTGAACCTAACTTGAACTCTATCAAGTATTCTGAACCTAACTTGAACTCTATCAAGTATTCTGAACCTAACTTGAACTCTATCAAGTATTCTGAACCTAACTTGAACTCTATCAAGTATTCTGAACCTAACTTGAACTCTATCAAGTATTCTGAACCTAACTTGAACTCTATCAAGTATTCTGAACCTAACTTGAACTCTATCAAGTATTCTGAACCTAACTTGAACTCTATCAAGTATTCTGAACCTAACTTGAACTCTATCAAGTATTCTGAACCTAACTTGAACTCTATCAAGTATTCTGAACCTAACTTGAACTCTATCAAGTATTCTGAACCTAACTTGAACTCTATCAAGTATTCTGAACCTAACTTGAACTCTATCAAGTATTCTGAACCTAACTTGAACTCTATCAAGTATTCTGAACCTAACTTGAACTCTATCAAGTATTCTGAACCTAACTTGAACTCTATCAAGTATTCTGAACCTAACTTGAACTCTATCAAGTATTCTGAACCTAACTTGAACTCTATCAAGTATTCTGAACCTAACTTGAACTCTATCAAGTATTCTGAACCTAACTTGAACTCTATCAAGTATTCTGAACCTAACTTGAACTCTATCAAGTATTCTGAACCTAACTTGAACTCTATCAAGTATTCTGAACCTAACTTGAACTCTATCAAGTATTCTGAACCTAACTTGAACTCTATCAAGTTCTGAACCTAACTTGAACTCTATCAAGTATTCTGAACCTAACTTGAACTCTATCAAGTATTCTGAACCTAACTTGAACTCTATCAAGTATTCTGAACCTAACTTGAACTCTATCAAGTATTCTGAACCTAACTTGAACTCTATCAAGTATTCTGAACCTAACTTGAACTCTATCAAGTATTCTGAACCTAACTTGAACTCTATCAAGTATTCTGAACCTAACTTGAACTCTATCAAGTATTCTGAACCTAACTTGAACTCTATCAAGTATTCTGAACCTAACTTGAACTCTATCAAGTATTCTGAACCTAACTTGAACTCTATCAAGTATTCTGAACCTAACTTGAACTCTATCAAGTATTCTGAACCTAACTTGAACTCTATCAAGTATTCTGAACCTAACTTGAACTCTATCAAGTATTCTGAACCTAACTTGAACTCTATCAAGTATTCTGAACCTAACTTGAACTCTATCAAGTATTCTGAACCTAACTTGAACTCTATCAAGTATTCTGAACCTAACTTGAACTCTATCAAGTATTCTGAACCTAACTTGAACTCTATCAAGTATTCTGAACCTAACTTGAACTCTATCAAGTATTCTGAACCTAACTTGAACTCTATCAAGTATTCTGAACCTAACTTGAACTCTATCAAGTATTCTGAACCTAACTTGAACTCTATCAAGTATTCTGAACCTAACTTGAACTCTATCAAGTATTCTGAACCTAACTTGAACTCTATCAAGTATTCTGAACCTAACTTGAACTCTATCAAGTATTCTGAACCTAACTTGAACTCTATCAAGTATTCTGAACCTAACTTGAACTCTATCAAGTATTCTGAACCTAACTTGAACTCTATCAAGTATTCTGAACCTAACTTGAACTCTATCAAGTATTCTGAACCTAACTTGAACTCTATCAAGTATTCTGAACCTAACTTGAACTCTATCAAGTATTCTGAACCTAACTTGAACTCTATCAAGTATTCTGAACCTAACTTGAACTCTATCAAGTATTCTGAACCTAACTTGAATCTATCAAGTTCTGAACCTAACTTGAACTCTATCAAGTATTCTGAACCTAACTTGAAATCTATCAAGTATTCTGAACCTAACTTGAACTCTATCAAGTATTCTGAACCTAACTTGAATCTATCAAGTATTCTGAACCTAACTTGAATCTATCAAGTATTCTGAACCTAACTTGAATCTATCAAGTATTCTGAACCTAACTTGAATCTATCAAGTATTCTGAACCTAACTTGAACTCTATCAAGTATTCTGAACCTAACTTGAACTCTATCAAGTTCTGAACCTAACTTGAACTCTATCAAGTAGTCTGAACCTAACTTGAACTCTATCAAGTAGTCTGAACCTAACTTGAACTCTATCAAGTAGTCTGAACCTAACTTGAACTCTATCAAGTAGTCTGAACCTAACTTGAACTCTATCAAGTAGTCTGAACCTAACTTGAACTCTATCAAGTAGTCTGAACCTAACTTGAACTCTATCAAGTAGTCTGAACCTAACTTGAACTCTATCAAGTAGTCTGAACCTAACTTGAACTCTATCAAGTAGTCTGAACCTAACTTGAACTCTATCAAGTAGTCTGAACCTAACTTGAACTCTATCAAGTAGTCTGAACCTAACTTGAACTCTATCAAGTAGTCTGAACCTAACTTGAACTCTATCAAGTAGTCTGAACCTAACTTGAACTCTATCAAGTAGTCTGAACCTAACTTGAACTCTATCAAGTAGTCTGAACCTAACTTGAACTCTATCAAGTATTCTGAACCTAACTTGAACTCTATCAAGTAGTCTGAACCTAACTTGAACTCTATCAAGTAGTCTGAACCTAACTTGAACTCTATCAAGTAGTCTGAACCTAACTTGAACTCTATCAAGTATTCTGAACCTAACTTGAACTCTATCAAGTATTCTGAACCTAACTTGAACTCTATCAAGTATTCTGAACCTAACTTGAACTCTATCAAGTATTCTGAACCTAACTTGAACTCTATCAAGTATTCTGAACCTAACTTGAACTCTATCAAGTAGTATCTTGAAACTAACTTGAACTCTATCAAGTAGTATCTGAAACTAACTTGAACTCTATCAAGTAGTATCTGAAACTAACTTGAACTCTATCAAGTAGTATCTTGAACTGTAACTTGAACTCTATCAAGTAGTATCTTGAAACTGTAACTTGAACTCTATCAAGTAATCTGAAACTAACTTGAACTCTATCAAGTAGTATCTTGAAACTGTAACTTGAACTCTATCAAGTAGTATCTTGAAACTGTAACTTGAACTCTATCAAGTAGTATCTTGAAACTGTAACTTGAACTCTATCAAGTAGTATCTTGAAACTGTAACTTGAACTCTATCAAGTAGTATCTTGAAACTGTAACTTGAACTCTATCAAGTAGTATCTTGAAACTGTAACTTGAACTCTATCAAGTAGTATCTTGAAACTGTAACTTGAACTCTATCAAGTAGTATCTTGAAACTGTAACTTGAACTCTATCAAGTAGTATCTTGAAACTGTAACTTGAACTCTATCAAGTAGTATCTTGAAACTGTAACTTGAACTCTATCAAGTAGTATCTTGAAACTGTAACTTGAAATTAACTGAAAATGGAAAATGACTGCACTTGATCTCTATTCAAGTGGAGACGATTAACCTCTGTTTTGGTTGACCCTCTTGGTGCAACCTTCTGACTTCAAAAACTGACTTCAAAAATGACTTAAAAAATGACTTAAAAAATGACTTAAAAATGACTTCAAAAAAATGACTTCAAAAAATGACTTCAAGTATCTCTCTAAATCTATAAACTCCCTGTAAACTCTCTGTAAACTCTCTCTCTTTCTTAATTTGCAAGTCAATTCAATTCAATAATTTGAAAAAAATTTGCAAACAAAAATATAAAATGTTAACAACATTTCAATCGAATGTACACGAAGGTACGATACTATTATGTTTGATACATAAAATAAAATTATTCTATACTGAATATAACAGTGAAAATAACTCTGAAATTAACTCTCTTGAAATTAACTCTCTGTGACAATTAACTCTCTGTGACAATTAACTCTCTGTGACAATTAACTCTCTGTGACAATTAACTCTCTGTGACAATTAACTCTCTGTGACAATTAACTCTCTGTGACAATTTACTTCTGTTACATTTAACTTCTGTTACATTTAACTTCTGTGAAAATTACTGTTTCACTAAAAAAAATGTATCACTGGTGTCTGAAATGTTCACTGTGTTTTGTGTAAATTCTGACTTGATACTCATTATTAACTGTTAATAATACGGACTTTTCAAGTGTTTATAAATTACTTAAAAAACAAACTGTGTACTTAACAAAATTTTCCACGGGCGAAATCCTCAGAGACGTGTCCTGAAGACGTCTTCCTGGCTACTTCTTCTTGGATGAAAAGTAGGCGTGGAGAACTTGGAGTCGTGACACACCGGTTCAAGGGTGGATGTTACGAACAAGAAGTCGTGACACGCCGGTCAACTGGTTTTATCCTGATGCAGGGTAATTTCTATCTTGGCCAAAGAGTGGCCTCTTGTTAAAATCTTGTTAAAATCTTCTTGTTAAAATCTTCTTGTTAAAATCTTCTTGTTAAAATCTTCTTGTTAAAATCTTTTTAAAATCTTCTTCTACAAATCTTCTTCTACAAATCTTCTTCTACAAATCTTCTTCTTATCCTGGTAAAGGGTCGCCAGACTGTTATCCTGATGCAGGGTCGCCACTCTGTTAACCCCTCCGTCTATGGCCCTGGGGTGGTTCGGATCGACGGGGGTTCTAGTTAGGAGGGAAGCAACGGATATTTCTTCTATAACATTCTAATTCTTTTCGGTCGCCTCTGGTTAAACTCTTGGCTACAGACTCGCCAGACTGTTATGCCAATATCTTCTATGGTGCTTGGGTTGTCTCTTAATTTGGGCAAAGGGTCGCCAATTTTTAATTCTTCTCTTTCTATAATACTCTGATACTTTCTCTGATACTTTCTCTGATACTAAAATTATCGACTTTTCTTTTATAACTTGTCGACTTAACTGACTAAGTTCTTCTGAAGAGAGCAAGGCTCGAAGGGGAAAATAAAAAGTTTCTCTTGCTGTAATTTACTGCTAAAATGTACAGGTAGTGCTCTGAATTTACAAGGGTAGAGGTTCGACCTCTTTCGACCATGGCTCAGGCCGGAATCTAAAAATATTAAGGAGGCAAGGGGCCTCTGCCCCCTCCTCGCAGCGAGGCTGCTAACAATGGAGGCCTAATGAAGTGCTATAATGAAGTACCGCAATGAAGAAGTGCCTTCATTTTACAAATACATGTACAGTATAATATAAACTTAAATGTTTGGGGGGAAGACAGTCGAAGGTTAAGTTTCCCCCTTTTAAACACATGATCAGATGTTTGAAAGATTGCAAATAAAAATTAAAAAAAAAAAAAAAAAACTAATTTGTATTTTTCGCCGAGTCTACATTTATGAAGGCGATATCATTTCGTAATAGTACACATAAGTACAAATTAAGTACACGACTGAGTACGTATTAATTTTGGTTCATTACAATTGCGATTACAATTATGGATTACTTCATATTCACTTATTGTTTAATTACACTTCCATTTTAAAGTACATTCTTACATTACCGTATATATTAAATCATTACATTTAATTACAGTTTCAATGAAGTACATTACGTCGTTTACCATTCTTACAGTGTTTTTATATATTTATATATGGTTATACTAGATGGTTATACTAGATGGTTATTAGTACAACACAAGTACATGAGACATGACACACATGATATAACATAATATGTTATAATATGTTATAAATTTGAAATCAGAGCGAAAGGAGGTATTTTATCTTTGAGCGTTCGAATCTGCTAGTCAGAGGAATTCGATCACTTAACCTCAGCATTTTTTTCGAGTTCATCTCGGGAGGTCATATAATTAAAAATAAAAATGAAAAAATAATACGAGAACGTATTTATGCGTTTTCGAACGAACGAGAAAAAATGAATATTTAATAAAATTGACATACGATAATGGTCAAGATAAGATATGGACGTATGGATGAATATGGTTGAATAATAATATTTATACTACATAACACCACAACATTATTACTAAAGAATTTACCATACATTGAATACTGAAGTTGTCCAAATACTAAGAACGTGATTCAGTGTACAAAGTATGGGAAACGTAAAGAGAACAAAGTTATTTTGTGACGTCATAGTGTATAAGTTCATTATTAGAAAAGATGAATTAGAGAAATACAGTAATGAATAAAGAAGTATAAATCGAAATTCTATCCAAAACTCGCTTAGGCGATTTTTGGCTTCTTATGTAAAAATGAACATTCAAACATAAAACTATAAGAACATAAGTACTGCATGAAGACAATGAATCCATATAATGATGGTGTAGGAATTGTTCATTGTTCACTTTTTACAGTATTTCCCCCTCCAAAATGGTATTAATACAATAATATAATACAATTAATACAATATAATACAATTGAGAAAATAACATCGTAAGTAATTCAAGTTAGATGACGACATTCTTTTTTACAATACAAGTTTTATACAGAACGAGTTCGGGTAGTTGAGTACAATGCAGAGTATCAAATCTATAAAATGACACTTGCTTACAAAATATTTAAAAAATTCAAAGATTAGAACTTTAATTTTAGACAAACAATTAAGTTAGACAAACAATGATATGGTTAAAATTTTTACAAAATTTTATTTTTCTGTGGAAAAATTACATACATAATGAATAGGTAAAAGGGAAAAACATAAATTTTAAAGTTCATGGATTTTTCGAGGTTACCGTGATAGTACAATTCATGAACTAATTTTGTTGACTATTGTAGGTAAAAATAGAATTACGTAATGGATGATGTATAGACCTGTGGTCTAGTGTGTATTTGGGTGTATTAGGTGCAAAGTGTGTATTTTACAATTTCGAGGGACAGATTAGCTGATAGGATTGTTCAAGTAACTGAATAAATGCATGAGCAAGATATATTAGAGAGCAAAAATGATTAAGACTAAGTAGCATAGTTGGCACTTACGTAATGAAATAGTTTTATTGTGATATTCAATGATTTTCGCATAAGGTTTGTATGTACATAGTATATATAGTGTGCATACATGCATTTTTATTGACTGTTGTAGGTACAAATCGAATTACGTAGTGGATGATGTATAGACCTGTGGTCAAATGTGTATTTATGTTTATTGGGTACAAAGTGTGTATTTTATAATTTCGAGACACAGATTAGCTGAGAGGATTGTTAAATTAACTGTATAAATGCATGAGCGAGAATTTATATACAGTATAGTAAGCAATAATTATGATGTATTATAATGATGATGTTTGCATACGAGTTTTAATGCAAAAGTGACTGAAGGGAATATGTGTCAAAAGTAATAAAATTCAATTAGGATTATAGATTTTACATAATCAGTTACACTTATAAGGTAATTGAAAAAAAACGTACTTACTGTAGTAGTATGTCAATTTGACTATAATTTTCGTTTGATACCTTACAAATGGTACAATAACAATTTAAGGACAGTTACTCACGATTAATTGAACAAAAGAAAATTACAAATACAAATTAAAAATAGAGATCAATTATGCATTTTAATGAGCTAACGTAATTTTATAATATTCTTAAAAATAAAAGTAAATCGAACCATACATGAATTTCGACCAAGAATAAAAAAGTTATTGAAATGGAAGGAAAGCATTTCGAACAATCTTTTCTTTTAATAATTTCAATTAAATTTTACATTAAAAATTATTTTTATATAAAAAAAAATATTAAAAAGATTTAATAATTTTTGCATGTTAAGTAGAAAAATTATACTCTTTCGTTAAATGTTGATAGAATTTTGAATTATTTGATATTTTAGTCTGAAAACTTGTTTGCATATGATAAATACATATGTTTTATTGTGTAGAAGTTTTATTAAAATTAAATGACAAAAAAGAACAAACAACTGAAATTTAGGGTATGCGCGATCATACGGGGGAATTGAGTGACTAAGCAGGGGGTATAAGTTTGAAATTGACAATACGTCTTTCGTGAGCACTTTGCTCTTTTTTTAAAAAAAGATTGCTTGTCACACTACTTAGAACAAAAAATTAAGAGTTCAACAAACGGAGGGACGGCATGTTCCTCATATACATTACAATAATTACCAAAATCGTTACAACCTTTGTAAAAACGGTTTTGTTACAAACAATAAAATTTGTCATTTTACCTATATATTTATATACGCAACAATGGCATGAAAAGAAAAGACAAATCGGTCAATTTCCTTCTCACAAACAAAAAAAAAAGGTTAACTAAAGACGCAACCCGGTCAATTCAGGTTGAATTAAATTCTCTTTTACAACAAAAACAAGGTTGAATTAAATTCTTAAATTACATTTTCTTAAATTAAATTCTCTTAACTTACAAAGAAAAAGTTGAATTCAATTGACTGCATTGAAATAACTTGGGACTTAAACTCTGACTTGGAACTTAAACTCTGACTTGGAACTTAAACTCTGACTTGGAACTTAAACTCTGACTTGGAACTTAAACTCTGACTTGGAACTTAAACTGACTTGGAACTTAAACTCTGACTTGGAACTTAAACTCTGACTTGGAACTTAAACTCTGACTTGGAACTTAAACTCTGACTTGGAACTTAAACTCTGACTTGGAACTTAAACTCTGAGTATTCTGAACCTAACTTGAACTCTATCAAGATTCTGAACCTACTGAACTCTATCAAGTATTCTGAACCTAACTTGAAGTCTATCAAGTATTCTGAACCTAACTTGAAGTCTATCAAGTATTCTGAACCTAACTTGAAGTCTATCAAGTATTCTGAACCTAACTTGAAGTCTATCAAGTATTCTGAACCTAACTTGAAGTCTATCAAGTATTCTGAACCTAACTTGAAGTCTATCAAGTATTCTGAACCTAACTTGAAGTCTATCAAGTATTCTGAACCTAACTTGAACTCTATCAAGTATTCTGAACCTAACTTGAACTCTATCAAGTATTCTGAACCTAACTTGAACTCTATCAAGTATTCTGAACCTAACTTGAACTCTATCAAGTATTCTGAACCTAACTTGAACTCTATCAAGTATTCTGAACCTAACTTGAACTCTATCAAGTATTCTGAACCTAACTTGAACTCTATCAAGTATTCTGAACCTAACTTGAACTCTATCAAGTATTCTGAACCTAACTTGAACTCTATCAAGTATTCTGAACCTAACTTGAACTCTATCAAGTATTCTGAACCTAACTTGAACTCTATCAAGTATTCTGAACCTAACTTGAACTCTATCAAGTATTCTGAACCTAACTTGAACTCTATCAAGTATTCTGAACCTAACTTGAACTCTATCAAGTAGTCTGAACCTAACTTGAACTCTATCAAGTAGTCTGAACCTAACTTGAACTCTATCAAGTAGTCTGAACCTAACTTGAACTCTATCAAGTAGTCTGAACCTAACTTGAACTCTATCAAGTAGTCTGAACCTAACTTGAACTCTATCAAGTAGTCTGAACCTAACTTGAACTCTATCAAGTAGTCTGAACCTAACTTGAACTCTATCAAGTAGTCTGAACCTAACTTGAACTCTATCAAGTAGTCTGAACCTAACTTGAACTCTATCAAGTAGTCTGAACCTAACTTGAACTCTATCAAGTAGTCTGAACCTAACTTGAACTCTATCAAGTAGTCTGAACCTAACTTGAACTCTATCAAGTAGTCTGAACCTAACTTGAACTCTATCAAGTAGTCTGAACCTAACTTGAACTCTATCAAGTAGTCTGAACCTAACTTGAACTCTATCAAGTAGTCTGAACCTAACTTGAACTCTATCAAGTAGTCTGAACCTAACTTGAACTCTATCAAGTAGTCTGAACCTAACTTGAACTCTATCAAGTAGTCTGAACCTAACTTGAACTCTATCAAGTAGTCTGAACCTAACTTGAACTCTATCAAGTAGTCTGAACCTAACTTGAACTCTATCAAGTAGTCTGAACCTAACTTGAACTCTATCAAGTAGTCTGAACCTAACTTGAACTCTATCAAGTAGTCTGAACCTAACTTGAACTCTATCAAGTAGTCTGAACCTAACTTGAACTCTATCAAGTAGTCTGAACCTAACTTGAACTCTATCAAGTAGTCTGAACCTAACTTGAACTCTATCAAGTAGTCTGAACCTAACTTGAACTCTATCAAGTAGTCTGAACCTAACTTGAACTCTATCAAGTAGTCTGAACCTAACTTGAACTCTATCAAGTAGTCTGAACCTAACTTGAACTCTATCAAGTAGTCTGAACCTAACTTGAACTCTATCAAGTAGTCTGAACCTAACTTGAACTCTATTAGTCTGAACCTAACTTGAACTCTATCAAGTAGTCTGAACCTAACTTGAACTCTATCAAGTAGTCTGAACCTAACTTGAACTCTATCAAGTTCTGAACCTAACTTGAACTCTATCAAGTAGTCTGAACCTAACTTGAACTCTATCAAGTAGTCTGAACCTAACTTGAACTCTATCAAGTAGTCTGAACCTAACTTGAACTCTATCAAGTAGTCTGAACCTAACTTGAACTCTATCAAGTAGTCTGAACCTAACTTGAACTCTATCAAGTAGTCTGAACCTAACTTGAACTCTATCAAGTAGTCTGAACCTAACTTGAACTCTATCAAGTAGTCTGAACCTAACTTGAACTCTATCAAGTAGTCTGAACCTAACTTGAACTCTATCAAGTAGTCTGAACCTAACTTGAACTCTATCAAGTAGTCTGAACCTAACTTGAACTCTATCAAGTAGTCTGAACCTAACTTGAACTCTATCAAGTAGTCTGAACCTAACTTGAACTCTATCAAGTAGTCTGAACCTAACTTGAACTCTATCAAGTAGTCTGAACCTAACTTGAACTCTATCAAGTAGTCTGAACCTAACTTGAACTCTATCAAGTAGTCTGAACCTAACTTGAACTCTATCAAGTAGTCTGAACCTAACTTGAACTCTATCAAGTAGTCTGAACCTAACTTGAACTCTATCAAGTATTCTGAACCTAACTTGAACTCTATCAAGTATTCTGAACCTAACTTGAACTCTATCAAGTAGTCTGAACCTAACTTGAACTCTATCAAGTAGTCTGAACCTAACTTGAACTCTATCAAGTAGTCTGAACCTAACTTGAACTCTATCAAGTAGTCTGAACCTAACTTGAACTCTATCAAGTAGTCTGAACCTAACTTGAACTCTATCAAGTAGTCTGAACCTAACTTGAACTCTATCAAGTAGTCTGAACCTAACTTGAACTCTATCAAGTAGTCTGAACCTAACTTGAACTCTATCAAGTAGTCTGAACCTAACTTGAACTCTATCAAGTAGTCTGAACCTAACTTGAACTCTATCAAGTAGTCTGAACCTAACTTGAACTCTATCAAGTAGTCTGAACCTAACTTGAACTCTATCAAGTAGTCTGAACCTAACTTGAACTCTATCAAGTAGTCTGAACCTAACTTGAACTCTATCAAGTAGTCTGAACCTAACTTGAACTCTATCAAGTAGTCTGAACCTAACTTGAACTCTATCAAGTAGTCTGAACCTAACTTGAACTCTATCAAGTAGTCTGAACCTAACTTGAACTCTATCAAGTAGTCTGAACCTAACTTGAACTCTATCAAGTAGTCTGAACCTAACTTGAACTCTATCAAGTAGTCTGAACCTAACTTGAACTCTATCAAGTAGTCTGAACCTAACTTGAACTCTATCAAGTAGTCTGAACCTAACTTGAACTCTATCAAGTAGTCTGAACCTAACTTGAACTCTATCAAGTAGTCTGAACCTAACTTGAACTCTATCAAGTAGTCTGAACCTAACTTGAACTCTATCAAGTAGTCTGAACCTAACTTGAACTCTATCAAGTAGTCTGAACCTAACTTGAACTCTATCAAGTAGTCTGAACCTAACTTGAACTCTATCAAGTAGTCTGAACCTAACTTGAACTCTATCAAGTAGTCTGAACCTAACTTGAACTCTATCAAGTAGTCTGAACCTAACTTGAACTCTATCAAGTAGTCTGAACCTAACTTGAACTCTATCAAGTAGTCTGAACCTAACTTGAACTCTATCAAGTAGTCTGAACCTAACTTGAACTCTATCAAGTAGTCTGAACCTAACTTGAACTCTATCAAGTAGTCTGAACCTAACTTGAACTCTATCAAGTAGTCTGAACCTAACTTGAACTCTATCAAGTCTGAACCTAACTTGAACTCTATCAAGTAGTCTGAACCTAACTTGAACTCTATCAAGTAGTCTGAACCTAACTTGAACTCTATCAAGTAGTCTGAACCTAACTTGAACTCTATCAAGTATTCTGAACCTAACTTGAACTCTATCAAGTATTCTGAACCTAACTTGAACTCTATCAAGTATTCTGAACCTAACTTGAACTCTATCAAGTATTCTGAACCTAACTTGAACTCTATCAAGTATTCTGAACCTAACTTGAACTCTATCAAGTATTCTGAACCTAACTTGAACTCTATCAAGTATTCTGAACCTAACTTGAACTCTATCAAGTATTCTGAACCTAACTTGAACTCTATCAAGTATTCTGAACCTAACTTGAACTCTATCAAGTATTCTGAACCTAACTTGAACTCTATCAAGTATTCTGAACCTAACTTGAACTCTATCAAGTATTCTGAACCTAACTTGAACTCTATCAAGTATTCTGAACCTAACTTGAACTCTATCAAGTATTCTGAACCTAACTTGAACTCTATCAAGTATTCTGAACCTAACTTGAACTCTATCAAGTATTCTGAACCTAACTTGAACTCTATCAAGTATTCTGAACCTAACTTGAACTCTATCAAGTATTCTGAACCTAACTTGAACTCTATCAAGTATTCTGAACCTAACTTGAACTCTATCAAGTATTCTGAACCTAACTTGAACTCTATCAAGTATTCTGAACCTAACTTGAACTCTATCAAGTATTCTGAACCTAACTTGAACTCTATCAAGTATTCTGAACCTAACTTGAACTCTATCAAGTATTCTGAACCTAACTTGAACTCTATCAAGTATTCTGAACCTAACTTGAACTCTATCAAGTATTCTGAACCTAACTTGAACTCTATCAAGTATTCTGAACCTAACTTGAACTCTATCAAGTATTCTGAACCTAACTTGAACTCTATCAAGTATTCTGAACCTAACTTGAACTCTATCAAGTATTCTGAACCTAACTTGAACTCTATCAAGTATTCTGAACCTAACTTGAACTCTATCAAGTATTCTGAACCTAACTTGAACTCTATCAAGTATTCTGAACCTAACTTGAACTCTATCAAGTATTCTGAACCTAACTTGAACTCTATCAAGTATTCTGAACCTAACTTGAACTCTATCAAGTATTCTGAACCTAACTTGAACTCTATCAAGTATTCTGAACCTAACTTGAACTCTATCAAGTATTCTGAACCTAACTTGAACTCTATCAAGTATTCTGAACCTAACTTGAACTCTATCAAGTATTCTGAACCTAACTTGAACTCTATCAAGTATTCTGAACCTAACTTGAACTCTATCAAGTATTCTGAACCTAACTTGAACTCTATCAAGTATTCTGAACCTAACTTGAACTCTATCAAGTATTCTGAACCTAACTTGAACTCTATCAAGTATTCTGAACCTAACTTGAACTCTATCAAGTATTCTGAACCTAACTTGAACTCTATCAAGTATTCTGAACCTAACTTGAACTCTATCAAGTATTCTGAACCTAACTTGAACTCTATCAAGTTCTGAACCTAACTTGAACTCTATCAAGTATTCTGAACCTAACTTGAACTCTATCAAGTATTCTGAACCTAACTTGAACTCTATCAAGTTCTGAACCTAACTTGAACTCTATCAAGTAGTCTGAACCTAACTTGAACTCTATCAAGTATTCTGAACCTAACTTGAACTCTATCAAGTATTCTGAACCTAACTTGAACTCTATCAAGTATTCTGAACCTAACTTGAACTCTATCAAGTATTCTGAACCTAACTTGAACTCTATCAAGTATTCTGAACCTAACTTGAACTCTATCAAGTAGTCTGAACCTAACTTGAACTCTATCAAGTATTCTGAACCTAACTTGAACTCTATCAAGTATCTGAACCTAACTTGAACTCTATCAAGTAGTCTGAACCTAACTTGAACTCTATCAAGTAGTCTGAACCTAACTTGAACTCTATCAAGTATTCTGAACCTAACTTGAACTCTATCAAGTAGTCTGAACCTAACTTGAACTCTATCAAGTAGTCTGAACCTAACTTGAACTCTATCAAGTATTCTGAACCTAACTTGAACTCTATCAAGTAGTCTGAACCTAACTTGAACTCTATCAAGTAGTCTGAACCTAACTTGAACTCTATCAAGTATTCTGAACCTAACTTGAACTCTATCAAGTAGTCTGAACCTAACTTGAACTCTATCAAGTAGTCTGAACCTAACTTGAACTCTATCAAGTAGTCTGAACCTAACTTGAACTCTATCAAGTAGTCTGAACCTAACTTGAACTCTATCAAGTAGTCTGAACCTAACTTGAACTCTATCAAGTAGTCTGAACCTAACTTGAACTCTATCAAGTAGTCTGAACCTAACTTGAACTCTATCAAGTAGTCTGAACCTAACTTGAACTCTATCAAGTAGTCTGAACCTAACTTGAACTCTATCAAGTAGTCTGAACCTAACTTGAACTCTATCAAGTAGTCTGAACCTAACTTGAACTCTATCAAGTAGTCTGAACCTAACTTGAACTCTATCAAGTAGTCTGAACCTAACTTGAACTCTATCAAGTAGTCTGAACCTAACTTGAACTCTATCAAGTAGTCTGAACCTAACTTGAACTCTATCAAGTAGTCTGAACCTAACTTGAACTCTATCAAGTAGTCTGAACCTAACTTGAACTCTATCAAGTAGTCTGAACCTAACTTGAACTCTATCAAGTAGTCTGAACCTAACTTGAACTCTATCAAGTAGTCTGAACCTAACTTGAACTCTATCAAGTAGTCTGAACCTAACTTGAACTCTATCAAGTAGTCTGAACCTAACTTGAACTCTATCAAGTAGTCTGAACCTAACTTGAACTCTATCAAGTAGTCTGAACCTAACTTGAACTCTATCAAGTAGTCTGAACCTAACTTGAACTCTATCAAGTAGTCTGAACCTAACTTGAACTCTATCAAGTAGTCTGAACCTAACTTGAACTCTATCAAGTAGTCTGAACCTAACTTGAACTCTATCAAGTAGTCTGAACCTAACTTGAACTCTATCAAGTAGTCTGAACCTAACTTGAACTCTATCAAGTAGTCTGAACCTAACTTGAACTCTATCAAGTAGTCTGAACCTAACTTGAACTCTATCAAGTAGTCTGAACCTAACTTGAACTCTATCAAGTAGTCTGAACCTAACTTGAACTCTATCAAGTAGTCTGAACCTAACTTGAACTCTATCAAGTAGTCTGAACCTAACTTGAACTCTATCAAGTAGTCTGAACCTAACTTGAACTCTATCAAGTAGTCTGAACCTAACTTGAACTCTATCAAGTATTCTGAACCTAACTTGAACTCTATCAAGTATTCTGAACCTAACTTGAACTCTATCAAGTATTCTGAACCTAACTTGAACTCTATCAAGTATTCTGAACCTAACTTGAACTCTATCAAGTATTCTGAACCTAACTTGAACTCTATCAAGTAGTCTGAACCTAACTTGAACTCTATCAAGTAGTCTGAACCTAACTTGAACTCTATCAAGTATTCTGAACCTAACTTGAACTCTATCAAGTATTCTGAACCTAACTTGAACTCTATCAAGTATTCTGAACCTAACTTGAACTCTATCAAGTAGTCTGAACCTAACTTGAACTCTATCAAGTATTCTGAACCTAACTTGAACTCTATCAAGTATTCTGAACCTAACTTGAACTCTATCAAGTAGTCTGAACCTAACTTGAACTCTATCAAGTATTCTGAACCTAACTTGAACTCTATCAAGTATTCTGAACCTAACTTGAACTCTATCAAGTATTCTGAACCTAACTTGAACTCTATCAAGTATTCTGAACCTAACTTGAACTCTATCAAGTAGTCTGAACCTAACTTGAACTCTATCAAGTATTCTGAACCTAACTTGAACTCTATCAAGTATTCTGAACCTAACTTGAACTCTATCAAGTAGTCTGAACCTAACTTGAACTCTATCAAAGTCTGAACCTAACTTGAACTCTATCAAGTAGTCTGAACCTAACTTGAACTCTATCAAGTATTCTGAACCTAACTTGAACTCTATCAAGTATCTGAACCTAACTTGAACTCTATCAAGTAGTCTGAACCTAACTTGAACTCTATCAAGTAGTCTGAACCTAACTTGAACTCTATCAAGTAGTCTGAACCTAACTTGAACTCTATCAAGTAGTCTGAACCTAACTTGAACTCTATCAAGTAGTCTGAACCTAACTTGAACTCTATCAAGTAGTCTGAACCTAACTTGAACTCTATCAAGTAGTCTGAACCTAACTTGAACTCTATCAAGTAGTCTGAACCTAACTTGAACTCTATCAAGTCTCTGAACCTAACTTGAACTCTATCAAGTAGTCTGAACCTAACTTGAACTCTATCAAGTAGTCTGAACCTAACTTGAACTCTATCAAGTATTCTGAACCTAACTTGAACTCTATCAAGTAGTCTGAACCTAACTTGAACTCTATCAAGTAGTCTGAACCTAACTTGAACTCTATCAAGTAGTCTGAACCTAACTTGAACTCTATCAAGTAGTCTGAACCTAACTTGAACTCTATCAAGTATTCTGAACCTAACTTGAACTCTATCAAGTAGTCTGAACCTAACTTGAACTCTATCAAGTAGTCTGAACCTAACTTGAACTCTATCAAGTAGTCTGAACCTAACTTGAACTCTATCAAGTATTCTGAACCTAACTTGAACTCTATCAAGTATTCTGAACCTAACTTGAACTCTATCAAGTAGTCTGAACCTAACTTGAACTCTATCAAGTAGTCTGAACCTAACTTGAACTCTATCAAGTAGTCTGAACCTAACTTGAACTCTATCAAGTAGTCTGAACCTAACTTGAACTCTATCAAGTAGTCTGAACCTAACTTGAACTCTATCAAGTAGTCTGAACCTAACTTGAACTCTATCAAGTAGTCTGAACCTAACTTGAACTCTATCAAGTAGTCTGAACCTAACTTGAACTCTATCAAGTAGTCTGAACCTAACTTGAACTCTATCAAGTAGTCTGAACCTAACTTGAACTCTATCAAGTAGTCTGAACCTAACTTGAACTCTATCAAGTATTCTGAACCTAACTTGAACTCTATCAAGTATTCTGAACCTAACTTGAACTCTATCAAGTATTCTGAACCTAACTTGAACTCTATCAAGTAGTCTGAACCTAACTTGAACTCTATCAAGTAGTCTGAACCTAACTTGAACTCTATCAAGTTCTGAACCTAACTTGAACTCTATCAAGTAGTCTGAACCTAACTTGAACTCTATCAAGTATTCTGAACCTAACTTGAACTCTATCAAGTATTCTGAACCTAACTTGAACTCTATCAAGTAGTCTGAACCTAACTTGAACTCTATCAAGTATTCTGAACCTAACTTGAACTCTATCAAGTATTCTGAACCTAACTTGAACTCTATCAAGTAGTCTGAACCTAACTTGAACTCTATCAAGTAGTCTGAACCTAACTTGAACTCTATCAAGTAGTCTGAACCTAACTTGAACTCTATCAAGTAGTCTGAACCTAACTTGAACTCTATCAAGTAGTCTGAACCTAACTTGAACTCTATCAAGTATCTGAACCTAACTTGAACTCTATCAAGTAGTCTGAACCTAACTTGAACTCTATCAAGTGAACCTAACTTGAACTCTATCAAGTATTCTGAACCTAACTTGAACTCTATCAAGTATTCTGAACCTAACTTGAACTCTATCAAGTATTCTGAACCTAACTTGAACTCTATCAAGTATTCTGAACCTAACTTGAACTCTATCAAGTATTCTGAACCTAACTTGAACTCTATCAAGTATCTGAACCTAACTTGAACTCTATCAAGTATTCTGAACCTAACTTGAACTCTATCAAGTATTCTGAACCTAACTTGAACTCTATCAAGTATTCTGAACCTAACTTGAACTCTATCAAGTATTCTGAACCTAACTTGAACTCTATCAAGTATCTGAACCTAACTTGAACTCTATCAAGTATTCTGAACCTAACTTGAACTCTATCAAGTATTCTGAACCTAACTTGAACTCTATCAAGTATTCTGAACCTAACTTGAACTCTATCAAGTATTCTGAACCTAACTTGAACTCTATCAAGTATTCTGAACCTAACTTGAACTCTATCAAGTATTCTGAACCTAACTTGAACTCTATCAAGTATTCTGAACCTAACTTGAACTCTATCAAGTATTCTGAACCTAACTTGAACTCTATCAAGTATTCTGAACCTAACTTGAACTCTATCAAGTAGTTCTGAACCTAACTTGAACTCTATCAAGTTCTGAACCTAACTTGAAACTATCAAGTATTCTGAACCTAACTTGAAATCTATC
>JAJOZX010021441.1:0-23960 GCA_023014485.1 Bathynomus jamesi | reverse complement strand
GCCTTCTTTCGAGAGAGTAGAGTTCCAGGGATTGTAGTCGAGATCAGTAGTCTTCACCCTCCGTTTCCTCTATCTTAGACGTAAAAGTCCTTTGTATAGTTTCAATGTTCGCAATGTCTCTTTTTCTGTGGGGGTTTGTGAGTACTAAGCAATACTCAATTATTGGTAGGACTAGACTCTCCATAATTTGAGCATGATGTTTGCTTTTCTGCTGAGGAAGCTCCTCCAGATGATTCCCATTATTTTTCTAGCCGTTGTGATTTTTATTTTATAGTGCTCTCTGAATTCGTCATCCGACGACATTATTACTCCAAGATCCCTGACTTGTGGATTTGGTGTTATCTCTTTGGCTTGAAGAGTTTTGTACCCTTCTTTCTGTAGCTCTTTGTTATTACCATATCTTAGAAGTTGGAAATTTTCTTCGTTGAACTTCATATTGTTGTCTTCTGCCCACTGGAATAATGTTTCAATGTCGTTTTGTAATTTTCTTATGTCATCTTCGTTCAATATTTCCTTACATACCTTTGTGTCATTGCGAAACATGATACAATACGTACTGTCCTTAATATCTGCATCAATATCTGCAATCATTATTATGAACAGCAAGGGAGCTAATACTGTTCCTTGTGGGGCAGAGCTCACGACTTCCGAGACTTCGGATTTAACTCCGTTTACCACCACTCTTTGCGTTCTTTGCGTCAAGAAATTGAATATCCACCTTCCTAGCTTTCCAGTAATTCCTGTATTTTTAAGTTTGTTTGCGATGATTCCATAGTCACATTTATCGAAAGTTTTACCAAAGTCCGTATATATTACATCAATGTTTTCTCCTCGACACAATGTTTCTAATATTTTCTCCTGGTGGTTTAGTAGCTGTGACAGGCATGATTTTCCTGCGATGAAGCAATGTTGATTTGGGTTGAATAAGTCTTTTTCTTGTAGGTAATAGGTAGTTTTGCCTGTAATTATGCGTTCAAAACACTTTATAAGGTGTGAGGTGAGAGCCACTGGATGAGAATTCTTGGCATTGCTTTGTTACCACCTTTAAATAGGGGGGCAATGTTCGTGTTCTTTAAAGGGAGTGGAATTTGTCCTGTGTCGAGTGACTTTCGAATGTACAGTAAGTATAGCGGTTTTGCAATACTCTCTTTGCATTTCTTCAGAAATGTGGCACTCCATGTGTCTGGCCCTGGCGCCGAATTGTCTCGCATCTGTGATAAGGCCGTAATTACATCTCCTTCCGTGAACTCGAAGTCCATTAATAGGTTTGTGCCGGAATTTGTTCTTGATTGATCTGTATCTATGTCGAAAAATTCGTCTGGGTTTTCCACTTTCATCTCGGACTTAGGGGTGCTAAACACAGATTTAAATTGTTCCCTAAGCAGTTCACTTATTTCTTTCGGGTCATTTGTGTATTCGGCCTCCTCGTGTATCAACGGTCCAATACTCTCTTTACACTGCATTTTCCTTTTCGCAAACGTGTAGAAGTATTTGGGTTATTTGTTATGTTTTCTGCTACCTTGTTTTCCTCTTCGTTTGTCTTATGTACTGTATGAATGTTTGCTTTAGGTCCATTTCTATTTCGCCAAGTTTCCTTTCTAGTTTGAGTCTCTGCATCAGTTCTGCATCTGTGGAGATGTTTTACGGTTTGTCTTCGTTGCCTGAATAGAGTCCTGATTTTCCTCTCGAGCTTGCTACGTTTTCTTTCCTGTCTCTCTGGAATATATTTCAGTATTCTAGGTTGGTTTCCGTCTTTATTATACATAGTATTTCTTGTGGAGTCTTCTCGTGTAGTAGCAATTCCCAATTTACCTCCTTTAAATCTTTATTTACGTTTTCCCAATTTGCTTTCTTTGAATTTATGTTTAAACCTTCAAATATTCCATCTGCCTCTCTAGGATGCGTTTTCGGACCTCTGGGTGCTAACTTCAATTGTATATCGATGAGGTTATGGTCGGAGAAATTTGTGTGCATTACTTTTTTATTTATTATTATCTCGTTGTTATTTGTCCAGATTAAATCCAAAACGTTCTCCTTTCTCGTGGCTTCACCGATTTCCTGGGTAAGGGCGTAATGTTCCATAATATCTAAGAGCATTGTTGCTTGGGTTCTGTCATCTTTAGTAATGTTGCCATGAAACTTCTCAACATATAAACTTCGTCATTTTTCTTCCATGATATGAATGGGAAATTAAAATCTCCGAAAATTAGAAGATTTGTTGCTGGAGTTTCAAGTAATTTTAATATGTTTTTTATTTCATTTGCAGCAAATTGGAATTAACTTTTTGTGGTGTTTGGTGGTCTGTAGATGTTCATAATGGTTAGGTTCAGTTCTTTTACTTCTAATATAATAACTTCAAGTGTGCTGTTTGATTTTTTTACCCTCACTTCACATGTGTATGTGTTTTTCACGTAGATACAGCACCCTCCCCCTCGCCTAGCCACTGTATCTGCTCTGCATATGTTGTAGTCCAACAATGCTATTTCAGTATTCTCGATACAGTTTTCACAGCCTTTTTCGCACTTATGTAAGTGTGTTTCCGTTAGGCATATGATATCTATGCTGGTTTCCTTAGCTAAATTTTGAAAGTATTCTAATTTGCAGTCTGCATGGTCCGTACAGAGGCCTTGTATATTTTTGTATAATACATTTACCGGGTTTCTAAACTTCGTGTTCGATTTTCCTAAATGATGATCGTTTCCTGGTCGATGCCGGTTCCTGTTTGGTGTTATTGGTTGGGCCGCTGCATTTGGGAGTATTGGGGTTGCGGCCCGTGATACCTCTGTGATTGCTGTATTATTGGTGGGTGATGTTGTTGTTGTTGTTGTTGTTGTTTAGCCGATCAGCCCACCCTGATCGAGCAAGCCGGCGGCACACAGGTAACAGATCGCCCACTCCGGAATGGACCAGAGGTTCAGCGCACTAGTGATGTTGTGTTGAGTTCTATGTTGTGCTAGAGCGGTACAGTCTGTCATAATGTGTTCAACTGTTTGTGGTGTGTCCTGGCACAGGTGGCAGGTGTCGTCTATGGAGTTGTCTAGTCTGTGTTTATATGTCCGTAAGTTGGGGTGATGTCCACATCGGAATCGTACTAAGTTAACTCGACCCGATCTGCTCAGGCTGATCTCTGACCTGTTAATGGGTGGCGGCTTCGCACCTAGGACTGCATTCAGACCGAGTCGTGTCAGTGCTTTGTGGGTTATGTATGTGTGTGTATGTGTTTTCTGTACTCTGTGATGTCTGTGGGGCGTGGTATGCAATGGAGTATTTGGTTATAATATCTCTCTGGTGTTACCTTAATGGTGCGAGGTGTTGGTGCATGATTGTACATGTAGTGGCAAGGGTGTTGTGGGTTAGTTGTCGCTGCTGCCATGAATTGTGTTCCCCTCATGTCTAAATGTTCCCTAACTTTCAGTATTTTTGTTTCTGTGTGCAGGTGTTCTATTGTTGTTGTTTTAGTGCATCCTGTAATGATACGATGTGCGTTGTTTTGTATTGTCTGTAAGGTGTTTATGTGTGTGTTTATGTGTGTGTTTATGTGAGTGTTTTTAATGTTCTGAATGTGGTTTGCCAAAGATAATGATGTGTTGTATGTCATTCAAGTATTTTGGTCCTGTGAGTGTGTGGAATGTTGATGTTGTTTAGTGTAAGCTGTGGAATTACCTGGTGTTATTTTTTGTTGCTTGTAAGCAAGGTGATGGTTGATTTTGTGGGCGCTACTTTGAGTCTATTGTGTGTGAACCAGTCTTGTATACTGTTTATGTATGTTTGTAGGTTATTTGTAGCGGTGTCGATGTTGTTATGGGTGGATGTTAGAGTGATGTCATCTACATATGATGATAAGGTAAGCTTGTTATCTATGGATGTTGGAATGTCATGCATGTATAAGTTGAAGAGTGTTGGTGAGAGAACAGAGCCTTGAGGGACCCCGTTCGGAAAAAGCTTGTTTCTGGATGACTTGCCATTAAATGTGACATGTGAGTATCTTCCTGAAAGATTATTGCTCAGCCACCTTTTGGTATTATTGTGCATGTTTGTGTTGAGTATTTTGTTTATGAGAAGGAAGCGTGGGATAGCATCAAATGCTTTACTAATGTCTATTGTTGCTAATAGTGTATGTTGAGCTGGTCGTCTGGAGTTGATGCCATCCATGATGTGCTGCGTGAGGTTAGTGAGTAATGTCGTGGTTGAGTGGTGAGGTCTGAATCCATGTTGAGTAGGCGATAGTGGAATGTGTGGGTTGGTGATTTGTAAGATTAGTCTTTCTGTTACTTTGGAAAGTGTGCATAGTAAAGTAATGGGTCTATCGGAAGCTGGTTCTGTTGGATTTTTGTTTGGTTTCAGTAGTGTAATAATTTTACCTTGTTTCTATATGTCAGGAATAATACAGTGTTGGTATGAATATGTGCTGATATTTGTGAGAGTTATTATTCCTTGTGGGCCCAGGTGTTTAGGGTGTATGTTAGATATGTTGTCTGGTCCAGTAGCCTTCGAATTCTTAATGTTTTTGATGATCTTGGTGGTCTGGTCTGTATTGAAGGGTGTAATGGTCGTGTCGAGTCTGTAGGTTTTCTTGTGTCTGGCTGTTTGTCTGTCTGCGTGTTTCTGGTTGTTGTCTCTGTTTAAGTGACTTATCTTTGCGTAGTGATTAACTAGAATGTTAGCTGTTGTGTGTATGTTAGGACATTATTTTGGCTGCGACAGAGGTGTGAATGTTGCTGTTAGAGTGGTAATGCTGTTTATAGTCTTTTATAGCGTGGATGTATCTGTGGAGTGGTTTAGTGTTGTTATGAATTCCCTGAATGTTTCTGTTTGTTTTTCTTTGAGTTTGTTGTTTGTTTCTGTGTTGAGCTGTTGTATCTGCTGTTTTATGGCTTCTGTGTGTGGTGTGTGTGTTATGTTTGAGGTTGTTACGTTGCCTTATGAGGTGGGCTATTTCTCTAGTGTAATTTGGGTTGTATTTCCTAATGTTGCCCTTGGGTATGTATTTGTTTGCATTATTGATGATCTGATTAAATGTCTTGAGTGTTGTATTGATGTTTATTATGGATGTACTGTTTAATGTGGTGAATTGTTCCTCAGTCTGTATTTTGAACTGTTCCCAATCAGCTTTCTTGTAATTTCTGTAAGTGTGCCAAAGGCTGTTGGGGCAGAGTGTAGAATGTGTTGTAATGATGATGGGCAGGTGGTCTGATGACAGTTGTTTTTTTTGTTCTCCATTGTGTATGTGTTGCTAGTGAGGGGGAACAGAACGTTATGTCTGGGAGGAATTTGAGTATCCTGCTTGATGTGGTATGTGTGTATGTTCTTCTGTATTGTTAAGAATAAAGAGGCTGTTTAGTTGTGTGGCTATGTTGACGCCTCTGGTGTTGTTTTGGTTGTGCAGGTACCAACTAGTTTCTTTGGCGTTGAAGTCTCCTCCTAAGATGACATTAGTGAGAGAGGCAAGATTGTGTAACTGTGGATTGTAATTGGCTGGCACCTGAGGTGAACTATCTGGTGGGATGTAAATGTTGATTAGTGTGGTGTTGTGTTTTGCGCGTGTTTTAATGTTAACTGCCTGTATTTCTATCGTGTTATCTGCTTGGATTGTGTTTGTAATGTTTTGGGTAGCATCATTGTAGCTAGTGCGTTTACGTATGTAAGTGATGAGTCCACCCCCGTTACTCCCAGTACGATCTTGACGGATCGCCGTGAAGTCAGGGATGGTGGGTGTTTTGTGTGTGCGTTTTAGTTTTGTTTCTTGTATAAGTGCTATGTGAATGTTTTGTTGGTGTACGAATTCCCTAAGCTGCATGATTTTGTTTGTAAGGCCATCTACGTTGTACTGTAATATGTTAATATTATATCTGTATGTGTCTCATGGTGCTATTGTGTCTATGTCTTGTGTATGGTGACATGTGAAGTTGTAGTGGGGCCTGGATTAGTTATTAATGTCGCCAGAGAGTAAGAGTAGTGGGTGGGTGATGTTGAATAGAAGTGTGATGTGCGTAATGTTGTGGTGCATATGTTTGCGGCGTTCTGTCTCTCCTTGTTAGAAGGGCAAGCTGAGCTTTAATTATCCTCATTTCTTCTAAAAAATATGTTTCATTACTCTTGTGTTACTTATATGTCGAATATGATCTGTTCTTTCCCGTTCTCTTCTTTGCGTACCCTTTATATGAAAATGCGGGCACTCTATGTTCAAGCATTTTTCTCAGTAATTTACTGTCTGCACATACGAGGGTGAAAAAAGTTGCAGTTTGGCCCGTACCTGCACTTCCCATTCCTCATCATATAGAAGCATTTTGTAGGGTAATTGTACATGCTTTTTGAGCCATATTTGCACGCACCTATTTTGGTAATATTCGCATATGGCCCTTCGTTTAAATTCCCTCTGAGTCTTATGTGATTCGATTTCTTTCCTATGCTCCGCCACCACTTCTTCCCTACTTAGTGGTTGTTTTCTTCGGCGTGTATTCGTATCTCCCTCTTCTGCCGTGGGTACTTTATCTGAGGCTGCTTTCGCCCCTCTCTGTAGTGTGTTTTCTTTTCTTTTTTTTCGGTTCTGCAGGCGTTTCCTGTTTCCTGTTTTCTGGAGGTAAAACTGCTGTACTTGAATCTTCTATTTCAACATTTTGTGTTCCCCTCTGGACTAATTTTCTATTGTTTTCCATGCACTTGACGCACAAGAAACAACAAAGGCCTATGATTTTGTTATTTATTCTATTTACCATTTTCCTGTCCTTTCTATCTCAGTTCATGCATTCGTAGTGCTTAAAGGTATTGCACAGAATGCAGTTTAAGCCCGAGGTCTGGTGCTTCATTTTTGCAATGGCAGAGCTGATATGCTGCACATTCCATTACAGATAATCCGGCTTTATTCAATTTTTGACTTTCCCACAATTTACAAATTCTTCGTATGTTTTGCCATTTTCTCCTTTATTTTCCTCTTCTTCTCGCTTCTCAAATTTCTCTCGATAACTCGACCTCGATAACTCGACCTTCTTTTTATAGATTGACCTTTTTCCCTCTATAAGCTAGTGTACAATCTCAGAGCTGTTTTTCCGTTCGACGTGTTTTAAATTTGTTCAATTTGGTGATTTTTCTTGTGTGCAAACTATATGTCACCGGATTCACTAATAATTTATTATCGCGAATCACTGGTATTTAATACACCCACTGGTATAAGATAGAATTTACCGCTGAACTATTATATATATATATATATATACATATAAATATATATTATATATATTTGTATATATATGTATATATGTATATATATATTTAATATGTAATATATAATATATATAGTTAATGGGTATACATATATATGTATTTAATATGTATATATATAACATATATATATATAATATATGTAAAAATATATATAATATATATAAAATATATATAATATATGAAAAAATATATATAATATATATAAAATATATATAATATAAAATATACATAATATATAAAATGTATAATTATATATAAAATATATATAAATATATATATAACATAAAAATATATATAACATATATAAAAATATATGTAATACATATAAAAATATATGTATATATATAAAAAATATACATAATATATATAAAAATATATAGAATATATATAAAAATATATGTATATATTATTTTTTTTTAAACATATATATTATAGACACGTCATATATGACATATGAAACAACTGAATTACTTACTATTTTTATTGAATTTTACAAACAGGACTTTCTCTTTAAAGGAAAGAGATTTCCAGCTATGTAAAAAAGTCTCTCAACCGGAGGGATTGATGGCAGTGTAGTGTTGTATTTTATGAACAGTTCTTTTATCAAAGGATTCATATGTAGTTGTTGAATGTCTGATGAATTATTCGCTAAATAATTAGATAATTAGAGAAGACAAGTGGTAGCTTGCTATCTTCGCGACCGGTGTACAACTTGGCCCTCCGGGCGGGTAGCACTGTGATCCAGCTAAAAAATTTAAAAAAACGCCATTTTAGCTCAATAGTATATAGGATGGAGAGGGGAGGGGAAAGATCACTGACTGAATCTATGATAAAGTGTCGCGTTACTGACACTTATTTGATCGTAGATATATATATATATATAATATATATATATATATTATATATTATATATATATATTTATATATACATACATAGATAGATAAATAAATGGCTGTAGGATGTTGTTGTTGGTTAGCCGACCAGCCCCCCTGATCAAGCAAGCCGGCGGCACGCAGTTAACCGATCGCCCTCTCCGGAGTGGCCAGAGGTTCAGCGCACTAGCGATGTGTTGTGTTGTGTTCGTTTTGTGCTAGAGCGACAAAGTCTGTCATAATGTGTTCAATTGTTTGTGGTGTGTCCTGGCACAGGTTGGCAGGTGTCGTCTGTGGAGTTGTCTAGTCTGTGTTTATATGTCTGTAAGTTGGGGTGATATCCACATCGGAATCGTGCTAAGTTAACTCCATCCGATCTCCTCAGGCTGGTCTCTGACCTGTCAATGGGTGGCGGCTTTCGCACCTAGGACCGTATTCGGACCGAGTCGTGTCAGTGCTTTGTGGGTTAGGTGTGTGTGTGTGTGTGTTTTCTGTAACTGTGTGGTGTCTGTGGGGTCTGTGGGTCTGTGGTGTCTGTGTGGTGTCTGAAAAAAAAATACCAACACAGTTAAAACATTAATTTTCTCTTGTCTATTCACAACTCGCATACAATATAATTGCATAAGGGAGCGCCTGTGACTATATTATTAACCCTTTGATCATGAGCCAAATAAGAATTATAAGAAAACTAAGCAAAACTGATTATTATGGCTATATTTCACACGTTCTTTAAGCTAATGTTAGTTAATGTTTAGTTACAAGCATTTTAACCAGATAATAATAATCGAAATATCAAAAAATCACATCCTCCAAAGTTCCCTTTGTTTGGGCAAATGAATACCTACGGAAGAGTTTCTTCAAGCTTCGGTTTAGGGTGAGCGCACTAGAGCAGTACATATACTGTAACAATCCTAATGTTCACCAGCGCTCGTAGTTCAGTGAGTAACACTGAAATGAAGACACTGAGGTTGCGGATTCGACTCCTGATGGTACGAGTTAATAATAATTTGGGAGTTAGCACAAGTGAACGTATTTTTTCTGACGTAATTGCTGTGACAGTTTCTGAACCTCCATACATCAGTATACTCCATTTGAAACTTTAGATGTAATTATTAAATAATCCACGAATTATTTTTATATACACTCTTGATGCCTAACGTACATCTTTTGCATTTCCATTATTTTAGATATACAATTTACCCATACAATGTATATACTTTATGTATATTAAGTACCAGGAGTCAACTTGGACAATAATAATACTTAATTACTCTCAATACCCTTTAGAGTTTACGCCTTTAATTCTTCTACAATATTAATAATTCATGTAAAAGATAAGTAAATAATATATATGTATATACAATGTATTTTATTTGCCTTGTTAAATATTTTTCAAAAGATGAAAAACAAACTTATGTAAACTGTAAATTACACGCGCTAATTTATTCATTAGATATGACCTTGGTGTATCATTGTGTCGACCCTTATTTCTAAACGGAAATTCCAAAGTACCCCCCCCCCCCCCCCCCCCCCCCCCCCCCCCCCCCCCCCCCCCCCCCCCCCCGAATTATTTGCCGCTCTGATGAGTTTTGCTTTTACGCACAACGACACTACGTGCTTTCTGGGCACGTTTATTGATAAGATTTTTGTCTTTGAAAATTTTTGGACAGGTCATTTTGATCATAATGAGTTTTCATCTATTACATTTATCAAATATCCGAATACATGTAAATTTCTGAATGAAAATAATCCTGATACTTTTTATTTCTCATTTCTTTGATCTAATAACAAGTGTAAAAATGGTTTTAAAGATGGTATTTTGAAAGTCAAATAGGTGACCATTTGGTTCATCTGAAAAATAGAAAGAGGACAAAATATTTCATTGCTAAACGAAATATTAAAATGGCGTACTTTCCTCTTATCCCGGACCCCAGACTTTTTGCCAGTTGCCAGACTTCAATTTTGACTGAATATTTTCGTTAAAACTAACGAAAATATCACGACTTAACCTAAACAATTATCAAGGGCGTACACTTTACCTAACCGGACACCAATTAACATAATTAGTTGGTAAGGTTAGGTTAAGTCGTGATATTTTCGTTAGTTTTAACGAACATATTCTGTGTCAAAATTGAAGTTTGGTAACTGGCAAAAAGTGTAACTGGCAAAAAGTCTGGGGTCCGGGATAACAGGAAAGTTCCATCAATAGTTTTAACAGGAAAAATAGAAATTTGGAATACTGATATTTATTTTTACAAAAAATTGGGTCATTAAACTTTGGGCTTTACTGGGCTCTCAAATTAACTAGAGGGTAACAGCTGTTAATTAAATTAATTAAATTTAACTAAATTAATGTGGTTAAAACTAATTAATAAAGATTTTATAGGAAAATATAAAAAATAAAATCGAAGTCTATATTAATCAAATTTACGAGTATATTAATACACATCGATCATTCGCTGCTACTATAGTATATGGTCTACCTACGATTCGGCGGTCTACCTTTTAATTATAGCTTCTTATTTTGTTTATAATTGCTTGTTTACATCCCAATGTCAATCGCCCTTGACGATTGGTTAGGTTTAGTCATGATATTTTCGTTGGTTTTAACGAAAATATCATAACTAAACCTAACCAGTCGTAGGTAGACCGCATACTATAGTAGCACCGATCATTCTTCATTCATTAAAAGAGTTTTCCGTTAATTGTTAAACGAAAACGAAGTTGCAATAGAAATATTTTGAATTTTAATGCTTAAATCGTTCCATAATTTCAGCTTTACAAAAATAGATGAATTTTAGGGGGAAGATAATTTAAACTGAGGGTTAGCTTGCCTGTCTCTGCTCCTCGTCGGATGAGAGTGAAAGCCTAAATGAGTTACGAACAATGCTGCCGCGATTCCCGCATACGTATATGACGTCACAATTCGGCACGTTTTCTCTGGTTATTGAAGTTTTCAGAAAATGTGGTATAGGTATAACTAATTTGAATAAAGTTATTTTGTTATTCATACAGGTTCTACAAACTGGAATGTAAATCACTCTGTATTTCAGGAAGAATATTAATGTGTCTGTCAACAGTAGCATGGGCGCAAAAGGAGAGAGTGCAATGCAATTGAAAATGTTGATCAATGTTGCATAAGTTATGCAACAAAGGGGAGGGGGAATGTTATGCAACAAAGGGGAGGGGGAATGTTATGCAACAAAGGGAGGGAGGAATGTTGCAAGAGCAACAAGGGGTTATACAATTTGGAGGCGGAGTTATTCCCCAAGAGATAAAGAGGAGAAGGAGAGAGAGGAAGAGAGGTGTTCGCCTGGCAGGATCCAAGCGCATATTAAGACTTCAGCCGAGCGGCCGTTGTCTTAATATGTTCCTAATGAGCCAGCTGGCTTAATCAGCCAGTTGGCTTATCTGGCTGAGCTGCCAGACTGCGCTATTTATTTAATTAAAGCATATATTCTGGCTTAACCAGCCAGTTTACTTAGAAGGCGTAAATGGCTTGTTCAGGTGTACATTATTAGGGTTGCCAGATTGTGCTATCCAGATATTTTTGGCAGTTGGTTTAGAAATCTGTTTCAGGAGACAACCATTTGCTGTAATTAAATGTCGTGTACAATCAAAAGAATTAAATAAAACATCATTACACCATTCTGTTTATTTTAACGAATTAATGGATTCAATTTCACGAAATATATATAAAGTAAATATACAATGGAATATATATGATCAAAAATAATAATAGCCTAAGAAATACGAGCGATGAATAGATAATGAAAATAAATATACAATGGAATATATGTGATGAAAAATTAATAATAGCATAAGAAATACGAACGATAAATATAAAATAAAAAATATACAAAACGTTGTAGGATAACCATCAATATATTAGTACAGGAAATATATATATATATATATATACAGTTATACTAAATAAGTAAATATATTGAAAATAATAATATACGAAACGTATAATCAATTGCATATTAGTAAAGGAAATATATATATTATATATATATATATATATATATATATATATATATATACATATATATATATATATATATATACATACACACAATTAAATGATTAAATAAATAACTACACATCAAAATACTTCATGTTCTACGGCGCAAACCCTAAACACACACGTAATCGAGCCTACATTCACATCGTTATTATTTTGCACTATACGGTAAAACCGTCCAAGCAGTACTTCACCGCTCAAGTTATACGGATAAATATACTCGATATAAATGGCTTTCATATCGTTCAATACTATTTTTGTGCACACTTTAAATTCGGCTGGCAAGTTATCTTTAAATAAGGCTAGAATACAATCAAAAGCACGCACAAAGAGGTCATCGTTAACCAGAACATCATTATTAAATACAAATTCATAAACACTCCTTTCCAATCGATGGTTTTTTTCTTACCGTCCCGAGCTTTTCAATCGTGAACTCTTCTTCACTCTGCATAGCGGCAATTGAAATAATCTTCCAAGTCGTAACGACAGCCACTCATTATACAGAGATACAGCTCTTCAGGGTGAACAGTGTAGGCGAACTCTGCCCTATACCGCTCAAGTGCTTTGTACCAAAGTTCGTGATATTTCGAAGAGTCTGAACCTTTTAAATATGCATCCAGCTCTAGATCATTCTCGCTTTGTTCAATCCTAAATTCGATAAATCCGTCGAGCAGAGCGGTGTATGCGTATTCAAGAACCGTGTCAAAATAAACATACCCGTCACACGAGCGTCTAAGATAGGCTTCAGCTTGCGGAATCCGACGATATCAAACATTCTGTCGAGGATGAAACGGTTTCGCGTCGGGACAAGAACGTTATCAGATGCATTCTTCCACATCAGTTGTATATGAATGCATGGCTGATCGTTATTTATACACATCGTGCAAGCAACGGCATACGAGTGGGTATCACTAATCTACTCTCTTCTTGTACCTACACCTGCAGTTATTTTATAACGGTCCTCTCCCCTTTTCTCAACTATCACGAAGACTCTATTCATCTCCTCAACACTTAAATAAATAACATTACGTTTACCATAGTTTGCTTGCCTGCAAATCGTTTCAAGTACATAGTTAATGGTGCCGGTTTCACGCCTGAACACGCGCAATGATTCGTCACGGAGACATCGTCCGAGGCGTTGAGAATGCTTCTCAAAGGAAGTTCTATCGTATTCGCACGTCTAGTCGGTTCAAGCTCTGAGATGACTATGAGCCGCAGGCGGACGTGCATCCGTGCATCATACTCATGCTCCCACACGATTTTGTCAGTGAACTGGGAGCCTATAAGTTGATCACGGTTACGGGTACATGCGAGGTTGTCGGCAAAGGATCTTCCATAAAGGTTCCCTGTGACGGCACATTCAGCGCGCGGGCATCCATGCCACCAGCAGCCGTTAAAGGAATACACAGTCTTCTCACCAGTGGTTGGATCCTCACTTAGGCCGTCAACCCAAAAAACACGACCACTCACCTTAACGGGTATTCACCCGTGTTGCGAGCATGTTTTATATATACACCCCGGTCTGTTGCTGTAGGTGTATGAGCCAGTAAATAGCCTCGTGCCCATAACTGCGGGGATTGTTTCTGTTAATGATTGCTAAGGTGTCTTTAGGCATGAAGTTATTCTTGAACACTGTAAAACATAATTAAGCGATCGTGGTTGCGACTTGAAACGGGCTATGTACATCCTTCTTATGTCTTGAAAGCATACTGTAAGTACACGTACGTCGTTCACGCAATAACATTCACATTCATCGGCTATATTGAATGGATTAGCTTGATTAAAACTTTTGTAATAGCGGTCAAAATCTTCACGCTCACTATCACTCATGTTGGTGTAGTTAAAGTAATGTTTGGGTGGAGGTAGTCCTAAGTAATTCAAAGTTTCGCTAGTGAGGAATGTGTAAGAGAAATACCCTTTTGAAACTTCAGCGGCTACGCTCATGACTTTGGGCAGCTTGGCTAATTTACAAGGTGTGAACAGCAGGGTGTCTTTAAACTGTACATTACTCGTGTTCAAGCAACTCCTTATAAAGGAACTGTGTGTCAAATTTCGCCCCGTTATGGGCAAGAATATACAGTCATTTTTGACTTGTCCGCTAATTTGACAATATAGGATACAAAGAGTTTCACAGGGCTGCCGTGTGCATTCGTTTTAAAAACGTTTGTCCGTTTTCCACATTTGTGGCACTCATCACTCGATCTCCATGCACTCATCACAGATAGTCTGACTTACGAGTAAATGTGGAATAACCTCTTTGGTTTCAGCGTTCGTGTAAGTTTCTATATCGTAGTACACGGTTATACAAGGGCTATTTTTAGGCTTAGCATCTTTCATATAACATACATGCTTCACTCCATCCGCCTTATATTTTTCATGACATGTAGAACAGTGAATTTCATCGCATTTATGTTTGAAATTCCCCCAATTATCCATCATGTGAAACATACCGCACTTACAAATCCTCATTTTCCTGCAAGTGCCATTTGATTTATGGAGTTCAAAGCATTTATTATTGAAAAATGTACGTCTACACACATTACATTCCCTCTTCTCGGTTTCAACTACACGACTTTCACATTTGGGCTTTTACACTGCTCACATACCATGTAGCAATCCTTACAATGTTTCACCATATCATCAGCAAACTCGAGAACCCTTACACAAATCATGATGCCTTCCATATTTTCGACTTTTATCATAACTGGCGTAGAGAGCCCTTATGTTACGGATGGGGAGATACGATGTTCCTGACAATCCTAAAATAAGTAGAGGTCTTGTACGATCTCTCACTGCTTTTAAAAACATACACAGTCCTACGACGATCATCCATTCCAAATACGACTATACGTGCATTCATTTCCTGCTCGGCCCTTCTCAGTTCTTCAGGACCCATATTACACTCAAACTCAAGCTTACAATCTGAAGCCAGTTTACGGGCACGCTGCACAACCGTAGGCAGCCAAATTTTTTGCGTAGTATTTAGCACAGTGAACATATGAGCTGATTATTGCTATAAAACCACAACCACGATCGACGTTTAAATGCTTTCTGTAAATAACCGGAGAATTGAAATTAAGAGTATAAGGTGTGGCACTATGACCCGCAACCCGGAATACTCTGTCAATATCTACCATGAAGTTGTCCATATTATTTGAGAGGCTTGCATTATACGGCCCAAGATATATTCTGTCTACAGCCGCCAAACGTCTGAACGGTATTACACCCAAAAATCGTCCCCCTCATCTGACCCGAACCTGAAGGATAACCTCGTCCGGACTGAAGGGCAAACTCCACAATACGTTCAACTACGCGTCGCAGTCCGTTGGTATACAGGGATCCAGGGTCAACCCTGACCACGTACCGATTTCTAGTCAGGGCAGGGGGGGTAGCGGTGCGCACCAACTCGAATGTTATACCATCCTCCACAGTATGAGAAGCTGCTGTGGAGGAAGTACCCGGAACTGAACAATGGGGCATATTTGAGGAAGGTACTATTGTGGGGGTTGTGTCGTAAGACGTAGAGGGTTGGGGCTCTATTAGGGGGTCTAACAACCGGAGCAATCCTGGCACGCTTTATACCTGACGTGGAGGGCTCTTCATCATGCTTCCGCTTTGAACTGTCGCATGCTACAGGTGTCGCGTGAGGGTTCGTCAGCGGGAAGGGTTCTGTAGCTGCACGGTCATCGGGTTCGTCTGTGATATCGATGATGGGGTGCTGTACATCGTCGTCATTCACGGTTCTGTGGAAGAAGAAAACAAAATATAAGGAACAGCACTCAAAATTTGTAATATTTTGTAAATGACCCACTTAGGGGTGTGACGTGTTAGAGATGGAATCTGTAGAAAAATTCAGGTTCACAAGCCCCTCCACATGTATTATATCTGGCCCTACAGGATGTGGAAAAACTGTATTTATGCTTAAAATCATTAAAGATAAGGGGGAGATGTTCTCAAAATTTGTGCATAAAGTAATATGGTGCTTTCGATTTGTTCCACAAGGTGTCTATGACGTTAATTCGTTAAAAGGTAATGAGCATACAGTTATTGTAATTGACGATCTCATGTTGGAAATGGATAAAACGTTTGCCGAGACATTTACAGTGTTCTCCCACCATCTTAACATAAGCGTATTCTTCATCAACCAGAATCTATTTTTCAAAAATAGATACATGCGCGATGTGTCGCTAAATACACAATATCTAGTCTTATTCGCACAACGTAGAGATGTGTCACAAATTGGGGTATTAGCCAATCAAATGTTCCCGAATCAACGTAAGGAGTTTTTGGAGGTTTATAAAGAAGCCACAAGCCAGCGTTATGGATATTTGCTTTGTGACCTTCACCCGTGAAACACGTTTAATGTGCTTCTAAGAACGAATATATTCCCAAGCGAACCTGAAACGGTGTATATTCCAGAATGACAAATAGGCTGAGGAAATATCGTGAATAAAAATCTATCAACGATTGCTCCGGGCACTGCAACAGATGTTTGTTAGAATTATCGACTCCGACTTTTTAAAATGCATCTGTGAAATCTGTCTTTATGTTATAAAATGTAATATGCCAATGAAACCCACTCAGAAAGCTCGCTTACGTCGTTACAAGAACATAATACGAGCGCTCGCTCATAAAAGTAAAAATGTGGGTAAGGACAAGCGAATTATTGTACAAAGAGGAGGATCATTCCTACCCATCTTATTTTCAGTTTTGGGTCCTTTACTGACTAGATTAATATAATGAAGAAGGTGGTTGTGATTCCGCACGAGGTGTATGCTTCATTGCAAAGTTCAAAGATTCCAGACACGGCTCTAGAACCCCGTAAAAGTAGGCTTAAAAGAATGGAAAGCGAGTTGCTAGCCCTATTAAACAGTGAAAAGTCACCTGATGAGAAAAGGATCTTGTACCAAGAGGCTTTGCAGAAATTTCTTCATGAGTACGAAGATTATAAGAATCCGACAGAGCTCCCCGTGGTTATTAGGCACAGCGCGAGTAGCGCTGAGCATGGCGACACAGGACCTGGGCCCGACGTTAGAGATGACCAACCAAAGAACAACGGAACACAACACATCGAACATGTGTTAAAAAACAGTCTCCCACATACATTGAGGAATAAAGGCTTAAGTCTTTATAATCTATTGAGTGAGGACCCCATCATACAGTGGGCCGATACAGGCGAGGTCATTGTTGAAGGAACAAGGGTACAAGGATCCAACATCGTTGATATTGTTCATGATCTGGTGAGAAAGTGGGACAGGCCCTCACCAACAGGATGGAAGCATATTAAAGCAAGACTACAACAAATAAATGTCCCCAAAACATTGATAGGTAATCTGAATAGGTTAAAAGACCTGGATCAAGTCTCGCATGTGTCACAACTGAGTACGCCATCGCCCCCAGCAGCAGCGTCTCTGAAGAAGAGAAAGAAGAGAACAAACGGCCAACCTTATCCACGTGTCTCTAAAATACACAAATGGCTAACATATTAAGTAAACGCTATTATGACATTTCTAGCCCCGCCTCCTATGGTGGCGTTAATAGACTGTCCAGAGGTGTTTACCGTGTAGGGAAAAAAGATGTTGAACTGGAACAGGATGTATATACACTTCATAACCCGGTGAGAAAAAGGTTTAAAACGGCCAAGACAACCGCGGATTCGATTGACTCTATTTGGCAGGCGGATTTAACAGACATGCAAAGATATTCAGTGTATAATGACGGATACCGCTACATCCTATTCATAATAGATGTATTCTCTAGATATCTGTGGCTAATTCCCTGAAAAATAAATCGCCTGAAACAGTTGCTAAAGCGACCAAAACGTTGATGTTAAAAGAAGAAAGGGTTCCTGGCTTTTTGTACGGATATGGGGAAAGAATTTATAGGTCGCGCTTTTCAGAACATGCTGACAGAGTTTAATATCAGTTACTACACTAGCAGTTCTATACATAAGGCCTCTTTAGCTGAAAGAGTTCAACGTACCATAAAGGAACGCATGCATCGCTATTTTACACATAAAAACACATACAGATATATAAACGTTCTCGGGTCATTGGCATCATCATACAACCGTTCACACCACCGTACGATTGGCACAACACCTAACGAAGTTTTAGAAAGAGGTGCGCTGCCAGAGGTGAGAAGAGATGGAGCACCGCCACCACACTCTACACATTTCAAAATCAATGATTATGTAAGGCTATCACGTTCGGGAAATAAATTCGCGAAGGGATTTGAGCAAGGATGGACACGTGAGATTTTTAAAGTTCGTGCTATGAGACCTAAAGGTGAGATAATGATGTATTACGTTGAAGATTTGAATGGGGAAGAGATCGCTGGAGGCTTTTACCGCGAGGAGTTGCAGAAAGTGACATTTAATTTAGGAAAAAGTGTGTTTAAAATTGAAAAAATTTTAGGCAGCAAAGGTTCAGGAAAGAGAAAAATGTACCTGGTGAAATGGCTGGGTTACCCAGAAAGCTTCAACACCTATATAAAAGCTGCTGCAATAATGAAGCTTAAATAGTATGCAACATGGCGCCTAGCCACTTCTATGTCACACTCCCGTCCTCTTCTCTGTCTGTACATCCTAACAACACCCTGGCCAACTTTGTGACAGAACTCCACGGACCCATTGAATTGGAGCGTGATTCGTATGAGGTGGGTTTATGTGAACTCCAGTTAGTCTCCAAATTTTTAACTCTTGAAAATGAGCAAATCATATTTCTGATCCTTAGAAGAATCGATGAGTGCGAAAAATTAGATAACCTTAGACAATACTATGCGATCAGTCCTGTTCGGTGAGGTACAGTACTATAGCACAAATGTTTCGCTAGGAATCGGCATTATGATACAGCCATGGACATTGTGACGGGGTTAAACAAGAGTCTTGAAAAGTCGTACCTGACAAACGATTTACTTTTTGAAGTCGTAAACATAGACACGCCTGCATGCACATTGAAGTTAAAATCAACGCTTAGTAGAAATATTAAAGATAAAGAGCTGTTCACAATTGTGGCGAGGGCCGATATAGCGCAGCTCTCCAAAGAGATACCTTTCACGAGGCACAGCATGACTTGTCCAGCTTAATGTATCAATTGAAGATGGAGAAATTGGGTGAAAGCTCTCCACCTCCAGACATGTGCTATATTTACAGCAATATCGTAGAGCACCAATTTGTTGGGGACACCCAGGGCGCCTGCTGCGCATTGCACACATCCCCAACCATAGAGGGAAAAGTTTGAGCATTACATATGACAAGCCCCATTATGTGAATGTTGCGACTAATCTATTAACCAACATCTCGATATATACCGTATGTCCCACAAAAAAGTACACCCAACTTTAGATTGTACTAACTCCTCCAAAAATTGAGATATTTTGGATCTGTTTGTTTGATTTAATACAGCAAATTATTCTTTGTTAAAATTCAAATTTATTCATGTTTAAACGATTTAGTGTTTAAGCATCTGCTTTTAACTGAAGGGTACAGCAAAATGGGATGCGCGGAATGATCATTTCTCCCAGCCAGATAGCTCCTCTTGCTTTAACCAATGTGCTACTTTTTACGTCGAACGATATTGCAAATATTTTTTTTAAATAATTCGAACTTTTGTATCTAAGATACGAGTCATACATATAAATGAAGAATCTGAATTACTAAATTTATAAATAACTTTGAAACCCTTATCATGCAGTTTACACGAAAGCAGCGCGTTCTCATGGTCACAACTTATCTGCAAATTAAAAGCTTAAAACAAGTTCAGAATACCTTCGAACTGCAATTTCCCGATAGAGCTTCTCCAACTAAATATACAATTTTGAAGAATGTTCGGAAATACAAGGAAGGAACGGTCCTCATTTGAACAAAGGACGTTCAGGCCATCCGAAGACGGCAAGAACAGACGAGAACATTCAGCATGTTCGGCATTTATTAGAGAGACATCCAAAAGTGTCCACCATGCGAAATGGTACAGAACTCTCACGCATGTCATTTCATCGAATAGTTCGTGAGGATTTGAATTTGTACCCATACAGAATGGAAATTCGACATCAACTCATTAAAGGAGATCTACCTCGCCGCCTAAGATTTGCCCAGTGGTTTCTTGAAAAACCAGAAAGATTCACGGAACAATTAGTGGTTGGAGATGAGGCGGCCTTTTTTATGAATGATCTAGTGAACAGACAAATCTGCCGTCAGTATGCATCAAAAAAATCACCTGACAATCATATCTACGAAAAGAATAACTCTAGACAAAAACTGTCTCTCTGGGTAGGACTGTGCGGTAATGGAGCGTTAATTGGCCCGGTCTTTTACGATGGTAATCTAAATGGTGAAGCTTACCTAGAAATGATAGACCGAGAAATCCTTCCACAAATACGTATTACTTATGGAAACCGATTTAATCGTTTGGTGGGTGGAAGACGGAGCTCCTGCTCACAGGAGAGTTATTGTGAAGGAACGCTTGCAGGAAGTCTTCCACCAAAGTGTAATTGCTACAGGCCATGACATTGAATGGCCTCCCAGAAGCCCTGACTTGACCCCGTGTGATTACTTTTTATGGGGTCATTTGAAAAATAGAGTATTTGCATCACAACCTATCAATTTAGATGATTTGAGGACTCGCATCACAGCTGAAATCAACTTGTTAAAAGACAATCCAGATCTTATCAAAAGAGTGATGGGGAAGATGAGAGCTCGACTCCAGATTTGTATCGATAGGAATGGCGGTCATGTTGAAATAAAACGAAACTAAGCATAACTTTTGCAATAAGGAATAAAGAAAAATCTGCTTTGTATCTTATTAAAATTATGTTAAAGTATCTATTATTATGTATTTGTCTTTTCATTACATCGATAGCACACACATTATTTTTTTCATTGACCAATTTTGCGCAATCCATTTTGTTGTACCCTTCAGTTAAAAGCAGATTCTTAAACACTAAATCGTTTAAACATGAATAAATTTGAACGTTAACAAAGAATAATTTGCTATATTAAATCAAACAAACAGATCCAAAATATCTCAATTTTTGGAGGAGTTAGTACAATCTAAAGTTGGGTGTACTTTTTTGTGGGACATATGGTATAAGAACGATTGAGAGAAAAAATTTCCCATTCGGTGATGGGAGCTTAACAGTGAAACTACACATTTGTCGTTTATAATGACCCGAAGGCCATTCTCAGTCTATCGAGGAGTGAGATACCAGCGTGGGAGTGGGCTTGGATCCCTTTTTTCATCCATACTACGCACCGCTCTCCCACTTTTGAGGAGGGGTGCCAAGTACCTAGGGAGGAATGCGTTACAAACAGGTTTTAACGCAGCAGAAGACATAATGGGTGGAACTAAGCCTAAAGAAGCTCCTAAAAACAATTAAAACGTACACGGACGAAATCATCAAAGATGCAAAGAGAAAAATGCGAGGTGGCGGAAAGATGAGATCTGCCAGGAAGAAGGGGTTACCATCACGTGGCGCTAAACGTAAAAGGAAATAAAAAAAGAAGTGCTCGAAGCGTATGAAACCTATGGCTGATCATTTTTTTAACTGATATATGCTGAGGACACTACTCTCACGAATCATAGGCTGATTACTAGATGTCGAGAGATGTGGCACTATTTCTGACTCGTTATGGCGCGTTTCATCCATCCGTGTAGTTCACAATGCTCTAAATCGGAACTGTCCTTCTTTGATATGTTCCCCACTCAGGCCTCTATTGAGCATAGCGACTTTATTACAATTAACCCATTAAACATAATTAATTTACCGAGTGCCCATATAGAATTCGTGATACCCAGCTCAGGCCCTTACTTTTTTGACCCGTGCTGCATGCACATGTACGCTAAACTGCGTATAGCCCATTCAGATGGAACGTACTGCGATGATACTCAGCTTACCTTGAAACAAACTTTTTACACTCCATATTCAGCCAGTGTGAGGTGTATTTAAATCAGGTTAACATCTCTGCAGGAACGAGGTATTATCACCTACGAGTCTATCTGGAAAATGTCCTCAACTTTTCAAAAGAAGCGAAGGACACCTTTTTAACCGCCGAGGGATATTACCATACTAAAGATGAAAATGGTATAAAGGATAAATTTAAAAATTCTAAAAAAAAAGATATACGAGTATTTTGGACGTTTTCATACAGATTTCACGTTCCAGGAGAAACTGCTTTGATATAGAGTTGATATGAAGTTGAAGCTTACCCGCACGAGTCCTGAGATCTGCATAAATCTGGGGTCTGATCAAGAAGAGGGCGCGAAACCCGTTGTGATTCACATAATGGAGGCGTATTTGCGTATACGCCGAGTGAAATTAAGTTCGCCAAAACAAATAGAGATTGAGAAAGACTTAATACACACCACAGTAAAATATCCAATTAACAGAGTACAGATCAAACTACACACGGTGCCCGCCGGGTTGGTCTCGAAGCAAATAGAAAACGTGGCCCTTGGAGTTCTACCTAAAATGATATTAATTGGAATGCAGGACCACGCCTCGACGAATGGAAAATATAAAAATAGTGCCTTTAAATTGTAGCATTTCGGCCTTAAAAATATTAATCAATACGTAAATGGCGTTGCATTGGGAGGGTCTATGATTACGGACTACTCGTCATATGCTGTATTCCCGCTCTGCGCGAGAGCTTATAGTAGTCTAACTCATAATACAGGTGGCTGTGATGAGCTTGGGTTTGGTGTAACGCAGAAAGAATTTCTCCTAGAATTTAACATTTATTCATTTAATATCACGCCTGACTTGTCTGCTGGCGTAAATACGCACTTAAGTCAGTGGGAATATCTCAGTCAGGTGGGAATTTTCCAAGCCTATAGACGTCCCTATTAGTGTACTTGTGTACCTCGAATCACAAGCACTAATAGAAGTTGACCATTTCAGGAACGTGGTCAGACTTTTAAAATGGACGCGAATACACTCCAGAGAGTAGTGAAAAGTGACCGTGTCACACGCTCCAAACTTCTCGGCGTGTTTGCGAATAATGAAATATTGAAATTTCCAACTACAAGAAACTGGTACGGGATTATTGTTAACACCGACATTGTGGTGGTGAGGGGATTCATTGGTTTGCAATCTATTTTAAAAATAAGGAAAGAATGTACTATTTTGACTCACTCAGCACTCAGCCCTGGAATGATTCTGTGGTTGTACAGTAGGGTGGCCCACTTTTCAATTTTTTTTTAAAAGTATAGGTTATCGTAGTTTTTTCCCATTATTTGGCACTATACTAGCACATTGGTACCATTTTTACAAAAAATGATCAATATTTAGGGTCTCGCATCGACCTTGAAATTACGAGGTTTTTTTTTAAATGCGTACTTTTTAACGTTTTACTGAATCAAGATAAATCATTAAGTAGGATGTTTCTGAATCCTCTTGATGAGAGAAGTCGTTTGGTGTGCTTTCCAATATCATACGACTAACGGTTTAAAAGTTGTGCCTGTATACAGGTAATACCAATGTGCTAGTAGTGCCAAATAATGGGAAAAACCATGATCACCTATACTTTTCAAAAAAATCAGCAAATAGCAGACAAATAAGGAAGAAAGAAACAATAACTTAAACAATCACTTTTGCATTGTATTGACCACTATCACACGTCACTGGCTGCAACGTTGTCCCTCTGTGCTATGTCATCGTGGCGAGTGATGACTTCTTGAAGTCGCCGAGCTCTTTCCGGTTCTTTTCCACCAGTTGCAGAAGATCCTGCAGCTGTGCCTCGTCCTTTTGTGACCGTGTTCGCATAGTCTTGTATCAGTTGGACTCCTCTTTCAGCGACGTCATTGGTGACCTGGAGATTAGAGATCACATCTTCAGACGACAA
>JAJOZX010021440.1:20000-22105 GCA_023014485.1 Bathynomus jamesi | reverse complement strand
CTATCAGGACGGGCGCATTTCTGGTGTCATTCCGTCTAAAAACATTGTGTGTAAAATATTTTTGAAATAAAATAATAATTAGAACTGCCTCAACGAGGTCAAAGTTTATACTTTTTGTCGAAAAGTACTCATGGCGTTCTGTTATCATGTCAGTTTTCGTTTCGATAGCTGCTGTATTTCTGAGTTGAAAAATGATAACAGACAGACAGACGGACGGTCAGAGTCGTTGGTTTGTCTTCCGCACTGGTGTACAGAAGACTAAAATGAGGTATTATACAGGGTGTAACACGAGTTTATCCAAATATTGATACAGGCGAAAGAACATGTATTCTAAGTAGAAAATGGGTTGGGACGAGTTTTGCCAACACTAACATTGTTTCATTCTCTTTTCAGTGAGTTCTGAAACGACGTGATGGCTTCGGGCAACAAGATCTAAAACAGCAGTCTATCTCCTGGGGACCGTGGACCACAGCATCACAGGAAGCATGCTGCCTACGGGAAAGCAGGCGCTTCAGTACTTTTTCCACCTTCACCTTGACGTCAAGAAGCCGATCAAGGAAGCAGCCGCTGAGACAGTGACCGCAGTCAAGGAATTCTGGAGCGGTCCCGTATTCCTACGCAGAAAGACCAACGCGCAAGGGACAAGGTTCTCCGAATGTACGAGAAGTGGCGGGCTCTGAACAAGAACTCGAAACGGCGCACTGTGACCCAAATCAGGAACGAGGCCGAGTTCCTCTCATCCCTTGACCGCCTCTTCGACATCGCACACGAACAGGCGATGTCGATGATCACAATCGAAGAGGACAGGGAGTTCCTGACGGGACAAAGGGCCGAGGTGCGGCGCGGCCGCATCTCCTCCACACGTGACATGACGCTGCACACTGAGGAGGAGCGTGCGAGGAGACAGGAAGCGGAAAGGAGCCGCCGGCAAGATGATGAAAGGGCGAACAGAGAGAGCCGAGAAGAACTCGTCGAACTGGCATCGAGCTCCAGCTCAGGTGCAAGCAGCCCGACTCGGTCACCGACACGGCGTCGTCGCCGAGAAGAAGAGGAAGAGCTCTCTCTCCCGGGCCCGTCCACGTCGAATGCAGAAGCATCTACGACCCCTTTACACCCAAGCGATTCCGCGCGTCGAAAAAGATGATCACCCCTGATCTCTCTCGCAGCGATGGATCGACGAAACTTACCGACCGAGGTGTTTTTTTGCTGTCGGCGGCTGCGAGGAGCTGGGCCACGACCCTGAGGAGCTGGTCTTGAACCGCGAATCCTCCCGCCGCGACCGAGCAAAGTTCCGTGCTATGGCAGCAGCGGAAATGAAGGCAGCCTTCCATCCTGCTGTGCCGCTGACCGTTCACTGGGACGGGAAAAATCGTACCAGCGGCTGACGGAGGCCCTGCTGAATCGCCTTCAGTTCTGGTGTCTGGGGAGAACGTCGACAAGCTTCTGGCTGTGCCCAGCCTCCCCGACGGCACCGCCGCGCCATGGCGGAAGCCGTCCTCTCTGCCCTCGAGGATTGGGACATCAGGGACGGATCTGTGCCCTCTCTTTTGACACCACCGCCTCAAACACAGGACTCTCAGGAGGAGCTTGCTATATCATTGAGCAGAAACTCGAGAAGACAGTGCTTCATTTGGCTTGCGCCACCACATCCACGAACTGGTGTGCGAGAAGGCATTCACGGCGTGCCTCGGTCCCTCTACTGGTCCTGACATCCTCCTGTTCAAACGATTCGCCGCCCAGTGGGACTTCATCGATCAAACCAAAGCGAAGCCCTTCGAGGATGGAACCATGCCGCAGCACCTGAAGGACGCCCGCGACGACCTGCTGATCGAATTCAGCCGCCTCCTCGACGGTCAAATCCACGTGATGACTACAGGGAACTTCTGGAGCTCTCTGTAATTGTGCTGGGCGGTCCGAACAAGCGGGGTGCCCGGTTCGCTCGTCCCGCGCCTTCCATCGCGCGCGCTGGATGGCAAAAGTCATCTATGCCATCAAACTGTTCCTGTTCCGGGAACAGTTTCAGATGTCGTCAGGCGAAGCGGCTGGAATCCGGCGATTCACCATCTTCGCCGTGTCCATCTACGTGACGGCCTGGTACAAAGCGC
>JAJOZX010021440.1:0-15000 GCA_023014485.1 Bathynomus jamesi | reverse complement strand
TGCCGGTCAGACGCGATAACCACTACACCATGGACTCCACTCTTCCAAATGCCGTAATTCCTCTACATACTCGCAGAAACCAATGCCCAAGGGGGCACCTCCCGCTTGCCGTAACATTATATACATTCAACTGCAAAGAACACGCAGTATAAATAACGTAAAGAACGACGCGCGGAATATCTCCTATACAAGCGTCGTTCTTTACGACATATATATATATACACACACGTGTGTATATGTATATATATATATATATATATATATATATATATTATATATACACATGTATATATGTGTGGTGTATATATATATACATACACATGTGTATATATATGATACACACAGACCGGGCATGGAACAAGGAACTCTTCTGGATAATTAAATCCACTATAGTCCCAATAAGTAATGGTAATTGACAAATACCATAGTTTTTCTTTTTCATGATGCAAGCCCGACGTACGTGGGCAACGGGTCTCTCGCAAAGAGGTCCATAAATATAGCTCCCCTCACCAGCTATCTGCAAATCAGACAGGATCCAGCTTTGGGACATGGATCTAGGGTTTAAAGCAGCCTAGCCCCACTACATTTAGAACCTCAATATAAGTAAAAGACTCGTTGCATTCACGTCGGATTGAATAAATCAAAGAAAAAGGGGGCAACTATTATATTTTTAGCCAAAACCAAAACTTAAACCTCAACTGGCAGAATTGAGCGTCCACTTTTCAAGGCACATAACGTGTCCGTTTCATGATGGGAATGAACTCAAAATGGTTCCCTGAGTTTTTTATGATACACACAGACCGTGCATGTATATATATGTGTATATGTGTGTGTGTATATATATATATATATATATATATATATATATACACACGTGTATATATGTAATTTTATATATATATATATATACACACGTGTATATATATATATACATACACATGTATATATATATATATATATGAAAAATTATTTCACGAAAGTGACACGTGAAAAGTATTTATGATGAATAAAACCACGAAGGAAAAAGAAGGATGTCATTAGACGAAAGCGCTTGAGCACCCCTTTGTGTTTCTTTTTCCTTCGTGGTTTTATTCATCATATATATATATATATATATACATACACGTAAATATATATATATATATATGATAGATATATATATATGATATATATATATATATATATATATATATATATTAGGGTGTTTCATAAATTAAAAGTTTGGAAAAATTTTAATCCACATGGATCCCCTTGTTCCATTTGCTGAGGAGACTGATAAACCGAAGTATTAATTCAATAGTTTAAAGTTTACGGGTCCCCAGTTTGATGCTCTGGCAGATCATAAACGGAAAAAATTAAACAAAAATCTGTCAATGAATTTTTATTCAACAAACGAGTACCATTTCACTACACATTTTCACAAAGATACAAAAAACATAACCACTTCTTGCGAATCATTTGTCCATGAAATCCTTCTTGGTTTTATTCGGGTATTTCGCCCTATGCTGCATCACAGTTTTGAGCAAATACTGCTTCTGCTCTTCGTTCTTCGTCAGAGAACAGTTGAACTCTTTGGTGAGCGTGATGGCTCTTTCGGCCCGATCGTTGACGACAGAGATTTTGTTAACAGTTGCCGCTGCTTGCTTGAAGCCCTCTACTTCAGTCCACTCGGCAACTGGCTTTTCAAGAATTCTGTGTCCAAGTCGAATGCATGGAAGAAAGCCATCGTCTTTCCTGTCACGAACTCCGCCAGGTGTTTCGAGGCAAGATTCCTGACGTTCTTCCCTTGGGGTCGCTTGAGTTCCTTTTTCGATGCGGGCTTACCCAAACTGACGACCATCTGAGCCTTTTCTTCATCTGCCACATCTGCGTCGAAGAACGCCATGGCAATAAGAGTCTCAGAGATGTACCATAGGTGTCGAGACATGGCTTCTTGCGCAGCGTTAACACACGAATATCCCGACATGGCAAAGGCTTCCGCGTCACGCAGAAATTCCAGATCAACTGCGGCAGCCTTGCTTGAGGTTGCAGCACGAGTCCAACCTCGGATGTAGACGAGGGACACGAAGAGACCTACGGCTGTCAGAGCTTCCAACTCGTGACTCGACATCTTGAACTGCTTCTTCAGTAGAATTACTTTCAAGGAGTAGATGGCTATCGCCATCCATCGAGCGTGATCGTAAGCGCCAGGGCTCTGAGAGGGAAATCCACCACTTTTGCTTCTCCCAGATGAGAACCAACTGTAGCAGTTCCTTGTAGTCATCGCGCTGATGCGACGTGCTCACCATCCCTCTCACCAGCAGGACTGACTTCTCCCTCAGTTCCCTCATAGAGTCATTGACTTGAGCAAAATCGTACGGCCGCACGTCCAACCGGTCGATGAACTTCCATTGTGCCTGAAACCTCTTGAAAACGGGTATATCGGGGCCACTTGAAGGGCCGTATGCACGCTTGAAGACGGAGCTGAGGATGACTTCATAGATGTGATGCCGACAGGGGAAGTACATGAGTTCTCTGCCAAGACCTTTCTCAATCAGGACGCAGGCCCCGATATGAATCCCGGTGCTCGACGCTGTCGTGTCGAAAGACAGTCCCCGCACGCGCTCTTCCATCCTGTGTTCCTTGACCAAATCCAAGCAAACTCGCGCTATCTTCTCGCCGGTTCCGGACGTCACCTTAGGAACGCCGAGCAACTTCTTGCCGTCGCCAGAGACGAGGACGGCGATCCGGTCAACGCTCTCCTTCCATTGCTCATTGTCAGGTAGGAGCTTACCGTCCCAATGCAAGACAAGAGGCTGACCAGGACAAACTTCGTCGGATTGATAACTTTCAGCAGCCACCTTCCTGAGAGCCTTGCGTGTGCGGTACATGGTACTGCAGAAATGGACAGTTCATCCAAGTCAAAACCTAGTGATTTAGCCGCTGCAGCGTACGACATAGCTGAATCGCGGTACGAAATATTCAGCCGATCGTAGGTAGTCGTCACATCCTGTGAGATCAGATTCCTGCGTCGCTTCTTGGTATTTCCTTTGGAGGAGGATGGAAAAACTTCCACGGTTGGGTCAACGACATCTGAGTCAGTCTCTGACGAAGTTTGAAATCACTAAGCCCCGTATCTTCTGCAGCTCCTTGTTCCTTCCTGGCCTTCTCCTGTTGTTCCTTAATCTTGTCCAGCCTCTTCCTTTTCCTAATCTCCTTATAGTGAAGCTTCATGTCAACAGGGCCCATGCTGCAGGAATTTGGATCTTCACGCTGCATGTCGAGAAAGTGGATGTCCTCCTGATTCTTCATCATTTCCTTAGCCTGTGAATGAGCAATGTCCATGATCTCCTTCGCTATTGCCTCCTTGAACATCGCCTCCTTCACTCGGAAGGACTCTGCTTTATGTGACTTGTGCTTCACAAGCCGGTCGTATTCCTTGAGAAGGGATTCCATCTTCCTCAAGGCCGAATCTCGACGCATCATGGGGATTCTCGCTCTCTCCCAAAATATGAGACAGGCATCCAGGCACAGGTTCAGGCATTTAGTACGTCCAAATTTTTGCTCCTTTTGGTGGTAAAAGTACTTTTTGAGTACTTGCAACTGAGTTGGAAGGCCACTTGATGTGATGTTCGCATCCGTCTGGCCAATAAGAAACACTTCTGTTTTCGCTCTGGTAGACACCTGGAAAAGAAAACAAACTAAATAATTCCACAGAAATAATTTCACATCGTAATTAATTTCATTAATTAAATAAAGAAAAGCAGTAACTGGGACTCGAACCAGTGTCATAGCCGTTTGGCGGCATCGCTCAAGTCGGCGTCCACAGCACGCTATCCACTACACCATCTAGGGAGTGGATAGCGTGCTGTGTACGCCGACTTGAGCGATGCCCCAAACGGCTATGACACTGGTTCGAGTCCCAGTTACTGCTTTTCTTATTTATAAAACTGATACGTGTACACTACGTTCTCTTTGACAATTCATTAATTAAATAAATTTCAATACCGCAGTAAAATTACATTAATTAGTATCATAAATAATTACCAGCTTAGTTGTCCAATATGCAACAGACTAATTAATTTCATGTAATATTAATAATAAATATCACTACCACAGTAAAATGACAGAAATTAAATAATAATAAATTTCAATACCACAGTAAAATGAGATAATTAGTAGCATATATAATTACCTCCATAGTTGTCCAATAGGCTATACAACACGAACAGCTCAAGTGACGAAGAAAACCGTCTTCACTGCAGGCAGGCGAGAAATGAACTGACAAAAAGTCGTCAAAGTTGGGGACCTCTAAATGCAGCGCGATCTGGTTCAAACGTGCACAAACGTGTTTTCTTGTTCTTTAGAATACGGAGAAACGTGTGGATTAAAACTCCAAGCTCATTTTTATTTTACCCTATAGGTATGAAACACCCAAATATATATATATATATATATATGAAAAATTATTTCACGAAAGTGACACGTGAAAAGTTTATGATGAATAAAAGCGCTTGAGCACCCCTTTGTGTTTCTTTTTTCCTTCGTGGTTTTATTCATCATATATATATATATATATACGTGTGTATATAAATATATATACATACACATATATATATATATTATATATATATATATACACACGTGTATATATATATATATATATACTGTATATATATATATATATACCAGGGTGTCCCAGGAGGAAATGTCAAGAATGCACCATTTGACTCTTTGGGTATTTCTAAGTAGAAAGTATTATATCGACATGTGCCTGATTCCCAACCGTTACCGAGATACAGACCTCTACGGTTTCCGGGAAGGTGGATTGGACGAGGACCTGTGGCATGGCCCCCTCGTTCGCCTGACTTATCTCCGCTATATTTTTTTGTCTGGGGGTTCTTGAAGAGTAACGTTTATCAGCGGGGTAAGCCCGAAACTAGGGAGCAGTTGTTTTGTTTGCACGTATACAGGATGCGTTCATAAACCTCAGAAATTAACTTCCGCGTTTTCCTTGGCAAGACTCGATGGATCGGAGGCTCGCCGCGTGCATTGAAGAAGGAGGGGGTCACTTTGAAACCATTCTGCAATAAGTGCAATAGTGTATTGTATGTTTGTACTTTTTGTAAACCACAAGTGTCATTAAATAGTATCTAAGATCGCCTTTTTATTATGTTTTAATTACCCAAATGTAGAGGCCTGTATCTCGGTAACGGTTGGGAATCAGACCCATATCGATATAATACTTTCTACTTAGAAATACCCAAAGAGTGAAATGGTGCATTCTTGACATTTCCTCCTGGGACACCCTGTGTATATATGTATATATGATATATATATATATATTATATATATATATATATATATAATATATATACGTGTATGTATATATATATATACGTGTGTGTATATATATATATATATATACACATCTGTATGTATATATACATACACGTGTGTATATATATATATATATATACAGGGCGTCCCAAAAAAATGTACACACACTTAACAGCTGATAGATCAATTGATGTTTCTTTCTTTCCAAGTTAAACCCATTAGAATTAATAATGGCAGTCAGACTAAGCTTTGAACAAAGGAAATTCATTCTAAAATGCTACTGGAAGTGTGAAAACGCAGTTGAAGTGCAAAGACAGTTTAGGAGGGAGTTTCAAACAGATCCACCAACGCGACTTACCATCACTCGAATTAGAGATAAGTTTGAAGCCGATGGAACTGTTCAGAATGTCCACAAGAAGCGTTCCGGAAGACCACGGACATCGACAAGCCCCACAAAGCAAGAAAGAGTACTGGAAACGTATCACCAAAGTCCAAGAAAATCTGTGCGGCAAGCGAGTCGTGAGGTAGGAATTTCAGAATCGTCTGTCCAACGCATTTTGAAGCGCTGTCAATGGAAAAGTTACATTCCAAGATTAGTCCATGCTATTAATGAAGATGATCCGGACCGAAGAGTGGAGTATTGCGAGTGGTACTTGGCACTAGGCCTGTTCAAAAATCAACTTTTTCTTATTTTCATAGGTTTCTGTACATTTTCCCATGCTTTTTGACCTGAAAAAGCTGAAAATCACAACTATTTTGACCTAGGATGTTGGGAAGCATTGCCGCATGGAGCTTTAAATTTTCTGCCTTGAAATCGGCCAAAGCGCCAATTCCGGGGTCCCTTGAATTATGTTTTGCACTTTAACTTTTGATCTAAACAAGATAGAGCAACAAATTAGGTATCAAATGAAAGAGCATAAAATAATAAATAATATAATAATAATATAATAATAATAATAATAATAATAATAATAATTAATAATAATAATAATTATCTATCATTTTTCAGGAAACAACAGAAACTCAATCAGAATCTAGAAAACCATCTACAAGTTACAACTTCACAATGGCATTAAGCAAGGAGCTGAGGGAGCTCCGTGGCGCACAGTTGATATCTCAGAACCTCCACGTACTGTCCACAGGCAGGTGTCAACTGGGCCATCTACCAGATCTCTCACTGAAACTTTCCTGGTTGGATACCCTTCAGCTTTTATCAGTGGTTCCCAGCTTCCCACCAACAGACAGGCGTTCCAGTATTTCCTTAATCTTCAGAATTTACCGGAAAATGCAGGGAGGCCCATGGTTCAAGACGTTGCATATGAAACAGTTGAATCTATCATCCCATTCTGGCAGATGGCTAGGATCAAGACAATGACCAAGTACAACGCAATGAAGCTCTTCATGAAACTACATGAGAAACATCGTGCTCTGGTGAAAAGCAAAGGAAGAGCAAGTAACCCTGGAGGAAAAAGAGGAGCATTTGTGCTGGAATTAGACAGCCTGTTCGATATAGGAGCTCCAGATGCAATCCAGGAAATACAGAACAACAGACTGTTATCCAGAGAAAAGAAAGATGAGGATATCAGGTTCTACGAAGACCAAAAGACTGAGAGGAAAGGTCATATGTCTGGTCATGACAAGATTTTTGAGACAAGATCCCTGCAGCAAGCAGCGAGGAATGAAAGACTGCAGCATAGACAAGAACAAGGTAAAACTAATTACTTTAAACGTCACAAAAAGTTTTAAGTTTTACTCCATTGCGATATTTAGCATGTACTTAACAATTACTGTCTTAACATGTTGTACTATTTTACAGCTGCAGCAGAACAAGAGGCAGTTGTTCATGTGGATGACATTACCTGGGGTGACTCAACTGACAACGACGCTAACACAGAGGACATGGATTACCATCAGCCTCGTCCTGGATGTTCTCACCATCAAGACACTGACGAGTGTGACTTTGACGTTTCCAAGGAAGGTCATGGAATGTGATGTCATCTGCAATACAGCTGATCGTCTTGGTTTATCAGACAATCAAGTTACTGCCATGGTTTATGCCACCTTGAAAGCTGGAGGGGCTGATCTGGATAACTTCGTCATCTCAACCTCAACAACACGTCGCAACAGAATGCTGTCCAGGTATAATATCAGCCAGAGTCACATGTCCAAGTTTTGTGAAAACCCCCCACAGTACGCTGCCTTACACTGGGATGGAAAGTTGCTCAAAGATGTCTTGGGCAGTGAACTGGAAGTACCTCAGAGACTTTAGCTGTGCTAGTGTCTGGTCCACCTTCATACACTGAAGGAAAGTTATTGGGAGTACCTGTCATCGACAATTCTTCTGGCACAGCTCAGGCTGAGGCTTCAATGGATTTACTGGAGACATGGGAACTTACGGATAATGTTACTGCCCTTGTTTTTGACACTACATCCAGTAACAGTGGAGTTCACAGAGGAGCTGCCAAACTGCTAGAGAAAATGCTGAACAAAAAGGTGTTTTATCTGGCCTGTCGACATCACATCCTGAAATCCTAGTAGGAGCAGTTTGGGAGAAGCTGTTTGGGAAGGTGAAGGGGCCAGATAATCCCTGGTTTGAGCATCTGAAGGATGTTTGGACGGACTTGTCCAAGGAAAACCCAAAGATGCTGGCTATCAACAGAAAATGGCTGAAGGAAAAGAAGAACAGTGAAGAAATACTCCAAGACATTCTAACAGCAGAAAGGCTTCCAAGAGCCGACTACAGGGAAATGGCTGAACTGACAGTCATTGTTCTTGAGGAACGCCTCCTCGAGGTATTCACTGGAGTCGACCAGGCGCCATTCATCAGGCCAGATGGATGGCCAGAAACCTGTACTCCATCAAAATGATGATGTTTGCAGATCAACTTGAGTACGACGAAGACACTGTATCAAAGCTGGAAAGACTCAACACCTTCCTTGCGCTGTTCTACACTCCTGTATGGATGATGTCAATGTCTGCTGCAGATGCTCCCGTGAATGATCTAAGTCTAATCCAGGACATGTTGAAGTACAAGAAAACTGACCCAGAGCTTGCTGATGCAGTACTTAATAAGATGGAAAACCACAAATGGTACCTGACGCAGGAAGTCGTGCCATTTGCCCTGTTCAGCAGTAGATTGAGTGACACATTGAAGCACGACATTGCTGCCCAGTTACATGCCACTGAGAAGCCAGACAGCTTCAGAACAGGAAAGCCTCTATTCCAGAGAGTCACAGCTAAGACCACCCTGGTTGATCTCATTGGCCCAGAATCACATTTCCTGCTGGATACACTGAACATTGGATCCGAGTGGCTTCTGGAACCTGTCACGTCTTGGCCACAGAATGAGGACTACAGAAAAGCGTTGGACTATGTTAAAAATCTGAAAGCGGTGAATGACATTGCTGAACGTGGTGTCAAGATGATGAGCGACTTTGCAAATGTCATAACAACAGATGCCAAGCAAAGGGACTATCTCCTTCAAGCTGTGGAGTTCAACAGACGCCGCTTTGACAGCTTCAAGAAACAAACTCTCAACAACTGACTGTGTAAATGTCATTATGAAATTAATCATCATGTAATGCTTTCACTTCTTGATCGATTAGACTTGTGACAAAATGTTAATCTCAAATTTGTGTCATGAATAAGGCGCCTTGTCTGCTTGAGTGTGAGAAAACGAATTTTGTGATATTTCTGAAATCTTTGTATGTACCAATGTGCCATTTCTTGTTCCAAGACTATCATAATTGTATAAGTTAGAAAGAGGATTAAAAACACTTTAATTTGGGCCTATTTTATTGCTATCTTGTTTAGATAAAAAGTTATAGTGCAAAAACATGATTCAAGGGACCCCGGAACTGGTGCTTTTGGCCGATTTCAAGGCAGAAAATTTAAAGCTCCATGCGGCAATGCTTCCCAACAACCTAGGTCAAAATGGTTGTGATTTTCGGCCTTTTCAGGTCAAAAAGCATGGGAAAAAGTACAGAAACCTATGAAAATAAGAAAAAGTTGATTTTTGAACAGGGCTAACTTGGCACGATGTGGATGTGGATTGGACGAAGTGGTTTCGTAGAATACCCTCCGCGTTCACCAGACCTCACACCACTAGACTTTTTTTTATGGGGAAACTTAAAAGACAAAGTCTACGCTATAAAACCTGCAACAGTCGCTGAATTGAGAGCAGCCATTGAACGAGAATGCACACAAATACCAAACGAAATGTTTTGTGATGTTTGCGATTCCATTGCTTCGCGTTATCAGCAGTGCCTGGACCAGAACGGACGTCAGTTTGAAAACAGGCGTTGACAAAACAATTAAATAATGTCTGTAGATTCTATTACATTTTGAAAATGAAATGTATTTAATAAACACTGCCTTTATAATTATTTAAAGTGTGTATACATTTTTTGGGACCCCTGTATGTATATATATATATATATATATATATTATATATATATACCTACACATGTATATATATAATATATACATGTGTATGTATATATATAGAATATATATATATACATGTGTATGTATATATACATGTATATATATATATATATATATATATATATATATATATATATATATATATATATAATATATGTGTATATATGATATATATATATATACATATATATATATATATATATATATATATATATATATATAAATAATATATATGTGTATATATATATATACACATATAATATATATATGTGTGTATATATATATAGTGTATAATATATATATGTGTATATATATATATATATATATAATACATATATATATATATATAATATATATATACATACACAAGTATATTATATATATATATATATAATTATACATGTACATATATATATATATATATATATACACATTAGGCCGTTTCGAAAAATCGAAATTTATGATGGGTCAACGCACACATACTAAAAAAGTAATGTCATGAATAAAGACTTCATGCAAAATATTAAGACAAGAGCTTATTGTTATCCCACCCCTCAATGCATATCTATTTTACCCCTCATGAGAAAATTTTCATTTTTCTGGAATATATTTATTTATTTTGTGATGTCTTAAATTTGGTATATAAAATTCATAAAAAAATTGGAAGATAAGTAGGTCATTTTCAGGAATGGTCCAGTAACCCCCCTATATTCTTTAGAGAGAATTCTAGAAAATTCTTCCTTCAGGATAACTATTCTAGAATTTCCATTTTTCCCTTTATGGATTATATGATGTTTTATTTGCTTTTTCATCTATAATTACTGATATTTTCACAAGTTACTGTTCTAGAAAGGTTACTTCATGTTACTTTACAACTTTCTTACAGTAATCAAGTCATAATATAATTTAGGTGAGTGATTAATGATTATATTATATATTATTAAGACTAACAGGTGGTAAAACTTTTTCCCTCAGAATTATGGCAAAAACCAGAAACAAGTGTGAAGTCTGGTTGGTCGAACAAGTGCTGGAAGAGGGTTTTTCTGAGAAGCAGCTTCCAACTAACAGTGATGTCCTTAAACGTCTTTTTTATCACATTAAGGTGGGAAAGCAAAATGTCTCTGTAGCTTGCGCAACTGTAGCCAACGAAGTTATTGCTATGTGGGAAAAAGCCTCCTTAATTACATCCCACAAGCCTTATATTGTCTCAAAGCTTAAAAGGCTTTACAATAAGCATGAAGGGCTGGTCAAGAACCGAACTCGACGAACTCCTACCCAAGAGAAGAATGAAGCAGAATTTGTCACCAGCTTAAAGAAGCTTTTCGATGTAGCTCATTCAGAAGTGGAAACAGAAATAAAATTGCAGGAGGATAAAGATTTTCTTAAGGATCAAAGGAACGATCGGAAAATGATTATGGGTCCAGAAGACAAGGAGTTTTCAAGAAAGGCAAAAGCACGACAGATAAGCATGGAAAGAATAGAAAAACTTCGCAGGAAATCAAAGGAAGAAATGAGGCAATTGACAAAGGTGTGGATCTCAACCAATGTGAAAATTCCGGTTCAGGAGGAAGTGAAGAATCATCTGGTGATGAATTGTTCTACAGAGCACTCTCATCATCATCTTCAAAAAAGGAGAAGCTTGAACCAGGTGTAATTGTTAGGGATAAAAAGTTCTTGGCTGCTCTGGACCGCACTGGAACATCTGCAAGAGCTGCTATGCACATTGTGGCACCTGCCTTTCAGCTGCTGGAGTGGAAATTGAAGAGATCACACTTTCATCATCCTCTATTTACAGGTCTCGGCGATCAACACGGATGCAGATGGGAGAAGACATTAAAGCCAGTTTCCAACCAAATACCCCTTAATAATTCATTTTGATGGAAAGCTTCTTCCATCCATGCATGAGGGTAAGATTGATGTAATGCCCATTGTTGTGACTGGTGCAGGCGAATTAGAAAAATTACTGTCTATTCCAAAGCTTATTTCTGGAACGGGAGAAGAAATGGGGAGAGCAGTTTAGATGTCTTGAAGCAATGGCCACAAGTAAATGAGTGGGTAGCAGGCCTTTGTTTTGATACTACTGCAAGCAATACAGGTATCCATGCTGGGGCTTGTACCATCACAAAAGGCCCTTCAGAGATCACTCCTTTTTCTGGCATGCCGCCACCATATCCACGAGCTTCTTATCACTGCAGTTTTTGACATGTTTTCTCTTCTTCGGGTCCACAAATTCCCTTATTCAATCGATTCAGAGATTGTTGGGATAACGTTGATCAGCAGAATTACAAGCCCTATGAACCCAATGATCTCACCTCAGAATCTTTAGATCATTGGATTTGAAGCACAGAGACAAGCTTATTTCTTTCATCAACTCCAAACTTCAAGAGGGCCACACTCGAGGTGACTACAGGAATACTTAAAACTTGCACTTATCTTCCTTGGTTGTCCAATGCCTAAAACAAATAAAGGCTCTGATAGCAGATTCCACTACCCAGAGCTTACAGCAGAGCTAGATGGATGGGAAAGGGCATCTATTCCTTAAAAATTTACTTATTTAGAAACCACTTCCTTCTCACCCCTCATGAAAAACAAGCTCTGATACGAATAAAACGCCTTTCAGTGACAGTTTATCTTCAAGCTTGGTATACATCTCCAGTTGGAATTGATGCTCCAGCAAATGATTTGGCCCTCCTCAAGATGCTACATATCTACAAGATCCAGGTTGATAAGGAAGTGGGTGCTACAGCCCTCAAAAAACTTCAGAACCATGGTTGGTACTTGAGTGAGGATCTTGTAGGATTTGGCTTTTCTCAAACTCGTGACTGAAGATGATAAGGTTCTAATGCTCCACAACCTTCACCACGCGCTCCTCGAAAAGTGAGGGCAAGAAAGGTGGACCCCCGAATGTTGCAAAACCCCATGACTTAAAGATACCAGTTTTGTCACAACTCAAACACAAGACTTCTTCAAGTGTTTGAAAATAGAAATTCCCAAGAAACTTGAAGACATTGAGGAGCACCGTAATCGGGTCATGGCAGTCAAAGTAATCAACGACTCTGCTGAACGAGGAGTCAAACTGGCTACAGAGTTTAATGAGAAGCTCACAAAGAGTGAGGAAGAGAGACAACTGGCATTTCAAATCATTGAAAATCAGAGAAAGGAGGTCCTCAGCCACTGAAATCCCTATATTCTTAATCAATATGTCTTAAATAGAATTTAAGTCGCTTGTTTAAAACATATTTTCGTTCAGTCTTATATTTGCTCTAATTATCCATTAATGTAAAAGAAGTGCCATCTGAGGGGGTGCCCTTTATCATTCAAATAAAATGATATTTTCTCTATTTGTTTTTCTTCCTTATATAAAAAAACTAAAAGTGTGTGCGTTATCAAAATTCAATTTGAAAAATTACCATATAATCGTGAAACGGTCTAATACACATGAAAAATTATTTCACGAAAGTGACACGTGAAAAATATTTATGATGAATAAAACCACGAAGGGAAAAGAAACACAAAGGGGTGCTCAAGCGCTTTCGTCTAATGACATCCTCAGGAAACACTGGAGTGAAAGGACAGATCAAGGCAATATATAGGTTACAAAAATAAACATACATACATACATATATATATATATATATATATATATATATATATATATATATATATATACATATATATATATATATATATTATATCTATATTATATATACATATATATAGGAAGCATAGAAAAAATGTGGGAGGAGCAAACACATTGTATGGGAAATTGACACTGTTAGCACTTCGGCCGACATTCAATATAATTCAAATGGCTTTTTATGGAAACAGGTCACAAAAGAATAAAGAAATAAAAATAAATATAAATATAAATGGAGGAAAAAAAAAAAAAAAATTAATACAAAATAGTGCCTTAGTTGATATATGTCACAGCTAAATAACCATAAAGAAATAAACCAACAAATAAAAAACCACAAAATATATATATATATATATATATATATATATATATATATATATATTAAGTAAAAAAAATTGTGGGAGGAGCAAACACATTTGTATGGGAAAATGACACTTTTAGCACTTTGGCCGACATTCAATATAAATTCAAATGGCTTGTTTATGGAACAGGTCACAAAAGAATAATGAAATAAAAATAAATATAAATAGAGGGAAATAAAAAAAAAAAATTACAAAATAATGCCTTAGTGATACATATGTCACAGCCTAAATAACCATAAAGAAATAAACCAACAGATAAAAAAACAAAAATTGTAAGTGGAGTCAACAAATTCAAGCTCAAAAGGGAAGTTTACAATCAATTTAATAGATGATGTCAAATTGATATATATGTCACAAAGAAATAAAGAAATAAACAAAAAAAAATAAAAAAAAATAAAAAAAATAAAAAATAATAAAAAATAATAATAATAAATTGAAAAATAAATTTTAAGAGGCACACCAATTTATAAGGGAAAAATTACCAAAGGTTTTTTAGTTATTGTCTGAATCATGCATACTATGATCACAAACGAATAAAAAAGTACAATTAATATAAATTGGAAAACAAAATGATGCCTAGATGATATATAAAGAACCATAAAAATATATATAACATATATAAGGTATATATACGAAATATAAACGCAATATATACAGAATAATATATATATATATATATGCATAAGGGAAAAATTACCAAAGGTTTGTTTTATAATTATTGTCTGAAAAAACGGTAGGTCGCAAAGAATAAAGAAATAAAAAATAAATATAAATTGAAAAAATTACAAATAATACAACTACACATGTATACCGCATAAACCAAATAATATACATATACATACATAACACAAACACACACACACATATATATATATATATATATATAATATATAATATATATATATATATATACACATACAAACTTGACATTCGCGAAATGAGAAAATCATCGCGCGGAACCTTTGTAAGGTTGTAAGGTAGGTAAGGTAAGGTACATACACATATATACAATATATATATATATATATATATATATATACAACATATACATACATATAATACACACATACATACATACATATACATACACACACATTTAACTGCAATGACCACGACATACTCACATACACATACACATACACGCATACAGCAAAAAATTGAAAAATAAAATTGTAAGAGAAACCTACAGATTATAAGGAAACAAAGACAAAAACGAATTTTTACCAAAGATTTAA
>JAJOZX010021439.1:0-15905 GCA_023014485.1 Bathynomus jamesi | reverse complement strand
ATGAAACTTTATATTTCTTTCATACTCTCCATTTTGATGATATTTTTGAAAGTTTCAGCAAGATCAAACTTTTCTCGAAAAATGGGAAAATGCACAGTCGAAAGCCTTCGAAATTTTGAATTTTTCTTCAAATACCAAACACTATGAATTCTGCAGAAATTTTCCACAGTATCTAGCATTAATATAAATGTCTTAAATATAAAATATTTAATAATTACTAAATTAGTTAGGAAATATAGGACATTTCGAAACTGTAGTCTACTTTTATCGAATATCTCTTAAATGTAAAATATTTAATAATACTAACATTAGTTTAGGAAATATGGGACATTTTCGAATCTTTAGTCGACCACATATCGAATATCTCTTTATTTAAAATCGATATCAATGAAAGCCTTTATATTTCTTTCATTACTCTCCATTTTGATGATATTTTTGAAAGTTTCAGCAAGATCAAACTTTTCTCGAAAAATGGGAAAATGCACAGTCGAAAGCCTTCGAAATTTTGAATTTTTCTTCAAATACCAAACACTATGAATTCTGCAGAAATTTTCCACAGTATCTAGCATTAATATAAATGTCTTAAATATAAAATATTTAATAATTACTAACATTAGTTTAGGAAATATAGGACATTTTCGAAACTGTAGTCTACCTTTTATCGAATATCTCTTAAATGTAAAATATTTAATAATTACTAACATTAGTTTAGGAAATATGGGACATTTTCGAATCTTTAGTCGACCACATATCGAATATCTCTTTATTTAAAATCGATATCAATGAAAGCCTTTATATTTCTTTCATTACTCTCCATTTTGATGATATTTGGAAAGTTTCAGCAAGATCAACTTTTCTCGAAAAATGGGAAAATGCACAGTCGAAAGCCTTCGAAATTTTGAATTTTTCTTCAAATACCAAACACTATGAATTCCGCTAACTTTTCCAAAGTATATAGGATTAATATAAATGTCTTAAATATAAAATATTTGATAATTACTAACATTAGTTTAGGAAATATAGGACAGTTTCGAAACTGCAGTCTACCTTTTATCGAATATCTCTTCATTTAAAATCCATATCAATGATAGGATTTATATTTCTTTCATTACTTTCTATTGTGATGACATTTGGAAAGTTTCAGCAAGATCAAATGTTTGTCGGAAAATGGGAAAATGCACTGTCGAAAGCCTTCGAAATTTTCAATTTTTCTTCAAATACTAGACCCTATGAATTCTACAGGAATTTTGCACAGTATATAGGATTAATATAAATGTCTTAAATATAAAATATTTAATAATTACAACAATAAGTTTAGGATGTGGGACATTTTCGAATTTAGTCGACCACATATCGAATATCTCTTTATTTAAAATCGATATCAATGAAAGCCATTATATTTCTTTCATTACTCTCATTTGATGATATTTGGAAAGTTTCAACAAGAACAAACTTTTCTCGAAAAATGGGAAAAGGCACAGTCGAAAGCCTTCGAAATTTTGAATTTTTCTTCAAATACCAAACACTATGAATTCTGCAGAAATTTTCCACAGTATTAGGATTAATATAAATGTCTTAAATATAAAATATTTAATAATTACTAACATTAGTTTAGGAAATATGGGACATTTTCGAAACTGTAGTCTACCTTTTATCGAATATCTCTTTATTTAAAATCGATATCAATGAAAGCCATTATATTTCTTTCATTACTTTCTATTGTGATGATATTTGGAAAGTTTGATCAACATTAAATGTTTGTCGAAAAATGGGAAAATGCACAGTCGAAAGCCTTCGAAATTTTCAATTTTTCTTCAAATACCAAACACTATGAATTCTGCAGAAATTTTCCACAGTATATAGGATTAATATAAATGTCTTAAATATAAAATATTTAATAATTACTAACATTAGTTTAGGAAATATGGGACATTTTCGAATCTTTAGTCGACCACATATCGAATATCTCTTTATTTAAAATCGATATCAATGAAAGCCTTTATATTTCTTTCATTACTCTCCATTTTGATGATATTTTTGAAAGTTTCAGCAAGATCAAACTTTTCTCGAAAAATGGGAAAATGCACAGTCGAAAGCCTTCGAAATTTTGAATTTTTCTTCAAATACCAAACACTATGAATTCTGCAGAAATTTTCCACAGTATCTAGCATTAATATAAATGTCTTAAATATAAAATATTTAATAATTACTAACATTAGTTTAGGAAATATAGGACATTTTCGAAACTGTAGTCTACCTTTTATCGAATATCTCTTAAATGTAAAATATTTAATAATTACTAACATTAGTTTAGGAAATATGGGACATTTTCGAATCTTTAGTCGACCACATATCGAATATCTCTTTATTTAAAATCGATATCAATGAAAGCCTTTATATTTCTTTCATTACTCTCCATTTTGATGATTTTGAAAGTTTCAGCAAGATCAAACTTTTCTCGAAAAATGGGAAAATGCACAGTCGAAAGCCTTCGAAATTTTGAATTTTTCTTCAAATACCAAACACTATGAATTCTGCAGAAATTTTCCACAGTATCTAGCATTAATATAAATGTCTTAAATATAAATATTTAATAATTACTAACATTAGTTTAGGAAATATAGGACATTTTCGAAACTGTAGTCTACCTTTTATCGAATATCTCTTAAATGTAAAATATTTAATAATTACTAACATTAGTTTAGGAAATATGGGACATTTTCGAATCTTTAGTCGACCACATATCGAATATCTCTTTATTTAAAATCGATATCAATGAAAGCCTTTATATTTCTTTCATTACTCTCCATTTTGATGATATTTGGAAAGTTTCAGCAAGATCAAACTTTTCTCGAAAAATGGGAAAATGCACAGTCGAAAGCCTTCGAAATTTTGAATTTTTCTTCAAATACCAAACACTATGAATTCGCAGAACTTTTCCAAGTATATAGGATTAATATAAATGTCTTAAATATAAAATATTTGATAATTACTAACATTAGTTTAGGAAATATAGGACAGTTTTCGAAACTGCAGTCTACTTTTATCGAATATCTCTTCATTTAAAATCCATATCAATGATAGGATTTATATTTCTTTCATTACTTTCTATTGTGATGACATTTGGAAAGTTTCAGCAAGATCAAATGTTTGTCGGAAAATGGGAAAATGCACTGTCGAAAGCCTTCGAAATTTTCAATTTTTCTTCAAATACTAGACCCTATGAATTTACAGGAATTTTGCACAGTATATAGGATTAATATAAATGTCTTAAATATAAAATATTTAATAATTACTAACATTAGTTTAGGAAATATGGGACATTTTCGAATCTTTAGTCGACCACATATCGAATATCTCTTTATTTAAAATCGATATCAATGAAAGCCTTTATATTTCTTTCATTACTCTCCATTTTGATGATATTTTGAAAGTTTCAGCAAGATCAAACTTTTCTCGAAAAATGGGAAAATGCACAGTCGAAAGCCTTCGAAATTTTGAATTTTTCTTCAAATACCAAACACTATGAATTCTGCAGAAATTTTCCACAGTATCTAGCATTAATATAAATGTCTTAAATATAAAATATTTAATAATTACTAACATTAGTTTAGGAAATATAGGACATTTTCGAAACTGTAGTCTACCTTTTATCGAATATCTCTTAAATTAAAATATTTAATAATTACTAACATTAGTTTAGGAAATATGGGACATTTTCGAATCTTTAGTCGACCACATATCGAATATCTCTTTATTTAAAATCGATATCAATGAAAGCCTTTATATTTCTTTCATTACTCTCCATTTGATGATATTTGAAAGTTTCAGCAAGATCAAACTTTTCTCGAAAAATGGGAAAATGCACAGTCGAAAGCCTTCGAAATTTTGAATTTTTCTTCAAATACCAAACACTATGAATTCTGCAGAAATTTTCCACAGTATCTAGCATTAATATAAATGTCTTAAATATAAAATATTTAATAATTACTAACATTAGTTTAGGAAATATAGGACATTTTCGAAACTGTAGTCTACCTTTTATCGAATATCTCTTAAATGTAAAATATTTAATAATTACTAACATTAGTTTAGGAAATATGGGACATTTTCGAATCTTTAGTCGACCACATATCGAATATCTCTTTATTTAAAATCGATATCAATGAAAGCCTTTATATTTCTTTCATTACTCTCCATTTTGATGATTTTGGAAAGTTTCAGCAAGATCAAACTTTTCTCGAAAAATGGGAAAATGCACAGTCGAAAGCCTTCGAAATTTTGAATTTTTCTTCAAATACCAAACACTATGAATTCGCAGAATTTTCCAAAGTATATAGGATTAATATAAATGTCTTAAATATAAAATATTTGATAATTACTAACATTAGTTTAGGAAATATAGGACAGTTTCGAAACTGCAGTCTACCTTTTATCGAATATCTCTTATTTAAAATCCATATCAATGAAGATTATATTTCTTTCATTACTTTCTATTGTGATGATATTTGGAAAGTTTCAGCAACATAAATGTTTGTCGAAAATGGGAAAATGCACTGTCGAAAGCCTTCGAAATTTTCAATTTTTCTTCAAATACTAGACTATGAATTCTACAGAATTTTGCACAGTATATAGGATTAATATAAATGTCTTAAATATAAAATATTTAATAATTACAACAATAAGTTTAGGATATGGGAGATTTTCGAATCTTTAGTCGACCACATATCGAATATCTCTTTATTTAAAATCGATATCAATGAAAGCCATTATATTTATTTCATTACTCTCAATTGTGATGATATTTGGAAAGTTTCAACAAGACAAACTTTTCTCGAAAAATGGGAAAATGCACAGTCGAAAGCCTTCGAAATTTTGAATTTTTCTTCAAATACCAAACACTATGAATTCTGCAGAAATTTTCCACAGTATCTAGCATTAATATAAATGTCTTAAATATAAAATATTTAATAATTACTAACATTAGTTTAGGAAATATAGGACATTTTCGAAACTGTAGTCTACCTTTTATCGAATATCTCTTAAATAAAATATTTAATAATTACTAACATTAGTTTAGGAAATATGGGACATTTTCGAATCTTTAGTCGACCACATATCGAATATCTCTTTATTTAAAATCGATATCAATGAAAGCCTTTATATTTCTTTCATTACTCTCCATTTTGATGATATTTTTGAAAGTTTCAGCAAGATCAAACTTTTCTCGAAAAATGGGAAAATGCACAGTCGAAAGCCTTCGAAATTTTGAATTTTTCTTCAAATACCAAACACTATGAATTCTGCAGAAATTTTCCACAGTATCTAGCATTAATATAAATGTCTTAAATATAAAATATTTAATAATTACTAACATTAGTTTAGGAATATAGGACATTTCGAACTGTAGTCTACCTTTTATCGAATATCTCTTAAATGTAAAATATTTAATAATTACTAACATTAGTTTAGGAAATATGGGACATTTTCGAATCTTTAGTCGACCACATATCGAATATCTCTTTATTTAAAATCGATATCAATGAAAGCCTTTATATTTCTTTCATTACTCTCCATTTGATGATATTTGGAAAGTTTCAGCAAGATCAAACTTTTCTCGAAAAATGGGAAAATGCACAGTCGAAAGCCTTCGAAATTTTGAATTTTTCTTCAAATACCAAACACTATGAATTCTGCAGAAATTTTCCACAGTATATAGGATTAATATAAATGTCTTAAATATAAAATATTTAATAATTACTAACATTAGTTTAGGAAATATGGGACATTTTCGAAACTGTAGTCTACCTTTTATCGAATATCTCTTTATTTAAAATCGATATCAATGAAGCCATTATATTTCTTTCATTACTTTCTATTGTGATGATATTTGGAAAGTTTTCAACATCAAATGTTTGTCGAAAAATGGGAAAATGCACAGTCGAAAGCCTTCGAAATTTTCAATTTTTCTTCAAATACCAAACACTATGAATTCTGCAGAAATTTTCCACAGTATATAGGATTAATATAAATGTCTTAAATATAAAATATTTAATAATTACTAACATTAGTTTAGGAAATATGGGACATTTTCGAATCTTTAGTCGACCACATATCGAATATCTCTTTATTTAAAATCGATATCAATGAAAGCCTTTATATTTCTTTCATTACTCTCCATTTTGATGATATTTTTGAAAGTTTCAGCAAGATCAAACTTTTCTCGAAAAATGGGAAAATGCACAGTCGAAAGCCTTCGAAATTTTGAATTTTTCTTCAAATACCAAACACTATGAATTCTGCAGAAATTTTCCACAGTATCTAGCATTAATATAAATTTCTTAAGTATAAAATATTTAATAATTACTAACATTAGTTTAGGAAATATAGGACATTTTCGAAACTGTAGTCTACCTTTTATCGAATATCTCTTAAATGTAAAATATTTAATAATTAATAACATTAGTTTAGGAAATATGGGACATTTTCGAATCTTTAGTCGACCACATATCGAATATCTCTTTATTTAAAATCGATATCAATGAAAGCCTTTATATTTCTTTCATTACTCTCCATTTTGATGATATTTGGAAAGTTTCAGCAAGATCAAACTTTTCTCGAAAAATGGGAAAATGCACAGTCGAAAGCCTTCGAAATTTTGAATTTTTCTTCAAATACCAAACACTATGAATTCCGCAGAACTTTTCCAAAGTATATAGGATTAATATAAATGTCTTAAATATAAAATATTGATAATTACTAACATTAGTTTAGGAAATATAGGACAGTTTCGAAACTGCAGTCTACCTTTTATCGAATATCTCTTCATTTAAAATCCATATCAATGATAGGATTTATATTTCTTTCATTACTTTCTATTGTGATGACATTTGGAAAGTTTCAGCAAGATCAAATGTTTGTCGGAAAATGGGAAAATGCACTGTCGAAAGCCTTCGAAATTTTCAATTTTTTTCAAATACTAGACCCTATGAATTCTACAGGAATTTTGCACAGTATATAGGATTAATATAAATGTCTTAAATATAAAATATTTAATAATTACAACAATAAGTTTAGGAGCTGTGGGAGATTTTCGAATCTTTAGTCGACCACATATCGAATATCTCTTTATTTAAAATCGATATCAATGAAAGCCATTATATTTATTTCATTACTCTCAATTGTGATGATATTTGGAAAGTTTCAACAAGAACAAACTTTTCTCGAAAAATGGGAAAAGGCACAGTCGAAAGCCTTCGAAATTTTGAATTTTTCTTCAAATACCAAACACTATGAATTCTGCAGAAATTTTCCACAGTATATAGGATTAATATAAATGTCTTAAATATAAAATATTTAATAATTACTAACATTAGTTTAGGAAATATGGGACATTTTCGAAACTGTAGTCTACCTTTTATCGAATATCTCTTTATTTAAAATCGATATCAATGAAAGCCATTATATTTCTTTCATTACTTTCTATTGTGATGATATTTGGAAAGTTTGATCAACATTAAATGTTTGTCGAAAAATGGGAAAATGCACAGTCGAAAGCCTTCGAAATTTTCAATTTTTCTTCAAATACCAAACACTATGAATTCTGCAGAAATTTTCCACAGTATATAGGATTAATATAAATGTCTTAAATATAAAATATTTAATAATTACTAACATTAGTTTAGGAAATATGGGACATTTTCGAATCTTTAGTCGACCACATATCGAATATCTCTTTATTTAAAATCGATATCAATGAAAGCCTTTATATTTCTTTCATTACTCTCCATTTGATGATATTTTTGAAAGTTTCAGCAAGATCAAACTTTTCTCGAAAAATGGGAAAATGCACAGTCGAAAGCCTTCGAAATTTTGAATTTTTCTTCAAATACCAAACACTATGAATTCTGCAGAAATTTTCCACAGTATCTAGCATTAATATAAATGTCTTAAGTATAAAATATTTAATAATTACTAACATTAGTTTAGGAAATATAGGACATTTTCGAAACTGTAGTCTACCTTTTATCGAATATCTCTTAAATGTAAAATATTTAATAATTAATAACATTAGTTTAGGAAATATGGGACATTTTCGAATCTTTAGTCGACCACATATCGAATATCTCTTTATTTAAAATCGATATCAATGAAAGCCTTTATATTTCTTTCATTACTCTCCATTTTGATGATATTTTTGAAAGTTTCAGCAAGATCAAACTTTTCTCGAAAAATGGGAAAATGCACAGTCGAAAGCCTTCGAAATTTTGAATTTTTCTTCAATACCAAACACTATGAATTCTGCAGAAATTTTCCACAGTATCTAGCATTAATATAAATGTCTTAAATATAAATATTTAATAATTACTAACATTAGTTTAGGAAATATGGACATTTTCGAACTGTAGTCTACCTTTTATCGAATATCTCTTAAATGTAAAATATTTAATAATTACTAACATTAGTTTAAGGAAATGGGACATTTTCGAATCTTAGTCGACCACATATCGAATATCTCTTTATTTAAATCGATATCAATGAAAGCCTTATATTTCTTTCATTACTCTCCATTTTGATGATATTTGGAAAGTTTCAGCAAGATCAAACTTTTCTCGAAAAATGGGAAAATGCACAGTCGAAAGCCTTCGAAATTTTGAATTTTTCTTCAATACCAACACTATGAATTCTGCAGAACTTTTCCAAAGTATATAGGATTAATATAAATGTCTTAAATATAAATATTTGAATAATTACTAACATTAGTTTAGGAAATATGGACAGTTTCGAAACTGCAGTCTAACTTTTATCGAATATTTCTCTTCATTTAAATCCATATCAATGATAGGATTTATATTTCTTTTCATTACTTTCTATTGAGATCATTTGGAAAGTTTCAGCAAGATCAAATGTTTGTCGAAAAATGGGAAAATGCACTGTCGAAAGCCTTCGAAATTTTCATTTTTCTTCAAATACTAGAACCCTATGAATTCTTACAGAATTTTGCACAGTATATAGGATTATATAAATGTCTTAAATATAAAATATTTAATAATTACTAACATTAGTTTAGGAAATATGGGACATTTTCGAATATTTAGTCGACCACATATCGAATATCTCTTTATTTAAAATCGATATCAATGAAAGCCTTTTATATTTCTTTCATTACTCTCCATTTTGATGATATTTTGAAAGTTTCAGCAAGATCAAACTTTTCTCGAAAAATGGGAAAATGCACAGTCGAAAGCCTTCGAAATTTTGAATTTTTCTTCAAATACCAAACACTATGAATTCTGCAGAAATTTTCCACAGTATCTAGCATTAATATAAATGTCTTAAATATAAAATATTTAATAATTACTAACATTAGTTTAGGAAATATGGACATTTTCGAAACTGTAGTCTACCTTTTATCGAATATCTCTTAAATGTAAAATATTTAATAATTACTAACATTAGTTTAGGAAATATGGGACATTTTCGAATCTTTATTCGACCACATATCGAATATCTCTTTATTTAAAATCGATATCAATGAAAGCCTTTATATTCTTTCATTACTCTCCATTTTGATGATATTTGGAAAGTTTCAGCAAGATCAAACTTTTCTCGAAAAATGGGAAAATGCACAGTCGAAAGCCTTCGAAATTTTGAATTTTTCTTCAAATACCAAAACACTGTGAATTCCGCAGAACTTTTCCAAAGTATATAGGATTAATATAAATGTCTTAAATATAAAATTTTGATAATTACTAACATTAGTTTAGGAAATATAGGACAGTTTTCGAAACTGCAGTCTACCTTTTATCGAATATCTCTTCATTTAAAATCCACATCAATGATAGGATTTATATTTCTTTCATTACTTTCTATTGTGATGACATTTGGAAAGTTTCAGCAAGATCAAATGTTTGTCGGAAAATGGGAAAATGCACTGTCGAAAGCCTTCGAAATTTTCAATTTTTCTTCAAATACTAGACCCTATGAATTCTACAGGAATTTGCACAGTATATAGGATTAATATAAATGCCTTAAATATAAAATATTTAATAATTACAACAATAAGTTTAGGAGCTGTGGAGATTTTCGAATCTTTAGTCGACCACATATCGAATATCTCTTTATTTAAAATCGATATCAATGAAAGCCATTATATTTATTTCATTCTCTCAATTGTGATGATATTTGGAAAGTTTCAAAAAGAAAAACTTTTTCGAAAAATGGGAAAAAGGCACAGTCGAAAGCCTTCGAAATTTTGAATTTTTCTTCAAATACCAAACACTATGAATTCTGCAGAAATTTTCCACAGTATATAGGATTAATATAAATGTCTTAAATATAAAATATTTAATAATTACTAACATTAGTTTAGGAAATATGGGACATTTTCGAAACTGTAGTCTACCTTTTATCGAATATCTCTTTAGTTAAAATCGATATCAATGAAAGCCATTATATTTCTTTCATTACTTTCTATTGTGATGATATTTGGAAAGTTTGATCAACATTAAATGTTTGTCGAAAAAATGGGAAAATGCACAGTCGAAAGCCTTCGAAATTTTCAATTTTTCTTCAAATACCAAACACTATGAATTCTGCAGAAATTTTCCACAGTATAGGATTAATATAAATGTCTTAAATATAAAATATTTATAATTACTAACTTAGTTTGGAAATATGGGACATTTTCGAATCTTTAGTCGACCACATATCGAATATCTCTTTATTTAAAATCGATATCAATGAAAGCCTTTATATTTCTTTCATTACTCTCCATTTTGATGATATTTTTGAAAGTTTCAGCAAGATCAACTTTTCTCGAAAAATGGGAAAATGCACAGTCGAAAGCCTTCGAAATTTTGAATTTTCTTCAAATACCAAACACTATGAATTCTGCAGAAATTTCCACAGTATCTAGGATTAATATAAATGTCTTAAATATAAAATATTTAATAATTACTAACATTAGTTTAGGAAATATAGGACATTTTCGAAACTGTAGTCTCCTTTTATCGAATATCTCTTAAATGTAAAATATTTAATAATTACTAACATTAGTTTAGGAAATATGGACATTTTCGAATCTTTAGTCGACCACATATCGAATATCTCTTTATTTAAAATCGATATCAATGAAAGCCTTTATATTTCTTTCATTACTCTCCATTTTGATGATATTTTTGAAAGTTTCAGCAAGATCAAACTTTTCTCGAAAAATGGGAAAATGCACAGTCGAAAGCCTTCGAAATTTTGAATTTTTCTTCAAATACCAAACACTATGAATTCTGCAGAAATTTTCCACAGTATCTAGCATTAATATAAATGTCTTAAATATAAATATTTAATAATTACTAACATTAGTTTAGGAAATATAGGACATTTTCGAAACTGTAGTCTACCTTTTATCGAATATCTTAAATGTAAAATATTTAATAATTACTAACATTAGTTTAGGAAATGGACATTTTCGAATCTTTAGTCGACCACATATCGAATATCTCTTTATTTAAAATCGATATCAATGAAAGCCTTTATATTTCTTTCATTACTCTCCATTTTGATGATATTTGGAAAGTTTCAGCAAGATCAAACTTTTCTCGAAAATGGGAAAATGCACAGTCGAAAGCCTTCGAAATTTTGAATTTTTCTTCAAATACCAAACACTATGAATTCCGCAGAACTTTTCCAAGTATATAGGATTAATATAAATGTCTTAAATAAAAATATTTGATAATTACTAACATTAGTTTAGGAAATATAGGACAGTTTCGAAACTGCAGTCTACTTTTATCGAATATCTCTTCATTTAAAATCCATATCAATGATAGGATTATATTTCTTTCATTACTTTCTATTGTGATGACATTTGGAAAGTTTCAGCAAGATCAAATGTTTGTCGGAAAATGGGAAAATGCACTGTCGAAAGCCTTCGAAATTTTCAATTTTTCTTCAAATACTAGACCCTATGAATTCTACAGGAATTTTGCACAGTATATAGGATTAATATAAATGTCTTAAATATAAAATATTTAATAATTACTAACATTAGTTTAGGAATATGGGACATTTTCGAATCTTTAGTCGACCACATATCGAATATCTCTTTATTTAAAATCGATATCAATGAAAGCCTTATATTTCTTTCATTACTCTCCATTTTGATGATATTTGGAAAGTTTCAGCAAGATCAAACTTTTCTCGAAAAATGGGAAAATGCACAGTCGAAAGCCTTCGAAATTTTGAATTTTTCTTCAAATACCAAACACTATGAATTCTGCAGAAATTTTCCACAGTATCTAGCATTAATATAAATGTCTTAAATATAAAATATTTAATAATTACTAACATTAGTTTAGGAAATATGGACATTTTCGAAACTGTAGTCTACCTTTTATCGAATATCTCTTAAATGTAAAATATTTAATAATTACTAACATTAGTTTAGGAAATATGGGACATTTTCGAATCTTTAGTCGACCACATATCGAATATCTCTTTATTTAAAATCGATATCAATGAAAGCCTTTATATTTCTTTCATTACTCTCCATTTTGATGATATTTGGAAAGTTTCAGCAAGATCAAACTTTTCTCGAAAAATGGGAAATGCCAGTCGAAAGCCTTCGAAATTTTGAATTTTTCTTCAAATACCAAACACTATGAATTCCGCAGAACTTTTCCAAAGTATATAGGATTAATATAAATGTCTTAAATATAAAATATTTGATAATTACTAACATTAGTTTAGGAAATATAGGACAGTTTCGAAACTGCAGTCTACCTTTTATCGAATCTCTTCATTTAAAATCCATATCAATGATAGGATTTATATTTCTTTCATTACTTTCTATTGTGATGACATTTGGAAAGTTTCAGCAAGATCAAATGTTTGTCGGAAAATGGGAAAATGCACTGTCGAAAGCCTTCGAAATTTTCAATTTTTCTTCAAATACTAGACCCTATGAATTCTACAGGAATTTTGCACAGTATATAGGATTAATATAAATGTCTTAAATATAAAATATTTAATAATTACAACAATAAGTTTAGGAGCTGTGGGAGATTTTCGAATCTTTAGTCGACCACATATCGAATTCTCTTTATTTAAAATCGATATCAATGAAAGCCATTATATTTATTTCATTACTCTCAATTGTGATGATATTTGGAAAGTTTCAAAAGAACAAACTTTTTTCGAAAAATGGGAAAAGGCACAGTCGAAAGCCTTCGAAATTTTGAATTTTTCTTCAAATACCAAACACTATGAATTCTGCAGAAATTTTCCACAGTATATAGGATTAATATAAATGTCTTAAATATAAAATATTTAATAATTACTAACATTAGTTTAGGAAATATGGGACATTTTCGAAACTGTAGTCTACCTTTTATCGAATATCTCTTTATTTAAAATCGATATCAATGAAAGCCATTATATTTCTTTCATTACTTTCTATTGTGATGATATTTGGAAAGTTTGATCAACATTAAATGTTTGTCGAAAAATGGGAAAATGCACAGTCGAAAGCCTTCGAAATTTTCAATTTTTCTTCAAATACCAAACACTATGAATTCTGCAGAAATTTTCCACAGTATATAGGATTAATATAAATGTCTTAAATATAAAATATTTAATAATTACTAACATTAGTTTAGGAAATATGGGACATTTTCGAATCTTTAGTCGACCACATATCGAATATCTCTTTATTTAAAATCGATATCAATGAAAGCCTTTATATTTCTTTCATTACTCTCCATTTTGATGATATTTTTGAAAGTTTCAGCAAGATCAAACTTTTCTCGAAAAATGGGAAAATGCACAGTCGAAAGCCTTCGAAATTTTGAATTTTTCTTCAAATACCAAACACTATGAATTCTGCAGAAATTTTCCACAGTATCTAGCATTAATATAAATTCTTAAATATAAATATTTAATAATTACTAACATTAGTTTAGGAAATATAGGACATTTTTCGAAACTGTAGTCCTACCTTTTATCGAATATCTCTTAAATGTAAAATATTTAATAATTACTAACATTAGTTTAGGAATATGGGACATTTCGAATCTTTAGTCGACCACATATCGAATATCTCTTTATTTAAAATCGATATCAATGAAAGCCTTTTATATTCTTTCATTACTCTCCATTTTGATGATATTTTTGAAAGTTTCAGCAAGATCAAACTTTTCTCGAAAAATGGGAAAATGCACAGTCGAAAGCCTTCGAAATTTTGAATTTTTCTTCAAATACCAAACACTATGAATTCTGCAGAAATTTTCCACAGTATCTAGCATTAATATAAATGTCTTAAATATAAAATATTTAATAATTACTAACATTAGTTTAGGAAATATAGGACATTTTCGAAACTGTAGTCTACCTTTTATCGAATATCTCTTAAATGTAAAATATTTAATAATTACTAACATTAGTTTAGGAAATATGGGACATTTTCGAATCTTTAGTCGACCACATATCGAATATCTCTTTATTTAAAATCGATATCAATGAAAGCCTTTATATTTCTTTCATTACTCTCCATTTTGATGATATTTGGAAAGTTTCAGCAAGATCAAACTTTTCTCGAAAAATGGGGAAATGCAGTCGAAAGCCTTCGAAATTTTGAATTTTTCTTCAAATACCAAACACTATGAATTCCGCAGAACTTTTCCAAAGTATATAGGATTAATATAAATGTCTTAAATATAAAATATTTGATAATTACTAACATTAGTTTAGGAAATATAGGACAGTTTCGAAACTGCAGTCTACCTTTTATCGAATATCTCTTCATTTAAAATCCATATCAATGATAGGATTTATATTTCTTTCATTACTTTCTATTGTGATGACATTTGGAAAGTTTCAGCAAGATCAAATGTTTGTCGGAAAATGGGAAAATGCACTGTCGAAAGCCTTCGAAATTTTCAATTTTTCTTCAAATACTAGACCCTATGAATTCTTACAGGAATTTTGCACAGTATATAGGATTAATATAAATGTCTTAAATATAAAATATTTAATAATTACAACATTAGTTTAGGAGCTGTGGGAGATTTTCGAATCTTTAGTCGACCACATATCGAATATCTCTTTATTTAAAATCGATATCAATGAAAGCCATTATATTTATTTCATTACTCTCCATTGATGATATTTGAAAGTTTCAACAAGACAAACTTTTCTCGAAAAATGGGAAAAGCACAGTCGAAAGCCTTCGAAATTTTGAATTTTTCTTCAAATACCAAACACTATGAATTCTGCAGAAATTTTCCACAGTATATAGGATTAATATAAATGTCTTAAATATAAAATATTTAATAATTACTAACATTAGTTTAGGAAATAGGGACATTTTCGAAACTGTAGTCTACCTTTTATCGAATATCTCTTAAATGTAAAATATTTAATAATTACTAACATTAGTTTAGGAAATATGGGACATTTTCGAATCTTTAGTCGACCACATATCGAATATCTCTTTATTTAAAATCGATATCAATGAAAGCCTTATATTCTTTCATTACTCTCCATTTTGATGATATTTGGAAAGTTTCAGCAAGATCAAACTTTTCTCGAAAAATGGGAAAATGCACAGTCGAAAGCCTTCGAAATTTTGAATTTTTCTTCAAATACAACACTGTGAATTCCGCAGAACTTTTCCAAAGTATATAGGATTAATATAAATTCTTAAATATAAAATATTATGATAATTACTAACATTGTTTAGGAAATATAGGACAGTTTTCGAAACTGCAGTCTAGCTTTTATCGAATAACTCTTTTTAAAATCCATATCATGATAGGATTTATATTTCTTCATTACTTTTATTGAGATGACATTTGGAAAGTTTGATCACATCAAATGTTTGTCGAAAAATGGGAAAATGCACAGTCGAA
>JAJOZX010021438.1:17500-21136 GCA_023014485.1 Bathynomus jamesi | reverse complement strand
GGAATTGTAATTAAAACAATAATAAGTGAATATGAATTAATTGGTAGTTGTAATCCATAATTGTAATCGTAATTGTAATGAACCAAAATTAATACGTACTCAGTCATGTACTCAAAATTGTGCTTATGGCTATTACGAAATGATATTGCCGTCAAAAATGTAGAATCGGCGATACTGTTATTTTTATATTTTTTATTCTTTTTAGTTGAAATCATGTGTTTAAAAAGGGGGGAAATTTAACCTTCAATTGTCTCCCCCAAACATTAGACTATATTATGCATGTACTCGTAAAATTAGGACCATCTTCAGATTAGCGCTTCGATTAGAGACTTCATTATTAGACTTCATTTATTGCACTTCTGCATTAGACTTCTGATTAGCACTTTATCGTTGTACTTCAGATTAGCACCTCATTAGGAGGGGGCAGAGGCCCCTTGCCTCCTTAACTTAAGTATTTTTAGATTCCGGCCTGAGCCATGGTCGAAAGAGGTCGAACCTCTACCCCTTGTAATTCAGAGTACCAACTGTAATTTTTAAGAAGTAAACCACACTTTAAGAAGTTTTTATCTTTTTCCTTCGAGCCGTGCTCTCTGCAGGAACTCAGTCAGTAAGTCGACAAGTTATAAAAGAAAAGTCGATAATTATAAAAAGAGAAGAATTAATAAGCGAGAGAAAAGAATTAGAAAGAATTATAGAAAAGTATAAAGAAGAAACATCCGTTGCAGCCTCCTAACCAGAACCCCCCGTCGAATCCGAACCGACTCAGGGCCATAAAGGGGGTGGTTAACAAGTGGAGACCCTATAGCCAGGATAAACAAAAATTGGCGACCCTACTATCAAGATGATTTTCAGAGGAATAGTTTTACGACGAGTGATTTTTAACAGAATCATTCTAAGAAAAGAATTTTCGAAGAAATAATTCAAGAAGAAGAATTATTTTAAGAAAAAGAATTATTCTAAGAAGAATTATTATTTTAAGAAAACGAATTATTATAAGACGAAGAATTTTTTTAAGAAAAATTCTTTTTAGGCGAAGAATATTTAAAAAAAAAGAGGATTCTTCCAAATTGGAGACCCTTTACCAGGATCTTAAGAAGATTTTAACGAGAAGATGTTTAACAAGAAATTGTTTAACAAGAAGATTTTTAAGAAGAGGCCACTCTTTGGCCAAGATAGAAATTACCCTGCATCAGGATAAAACCAGTCGACCGGCGTGTCACGACTTCTAGTTCGTAACATCCACCCTTGACCGGTGTGTCACGACTCCAAGTTCTTCACGCCTAGTTTTCATCCAGGAACAAGTAGCCAGCAAGACGTCTTCAGGACACGTCTCTAAAGATTTCGCCGTAGGAATCTTGTTAAGTACAAAACTCTTTTTTAAAATAATTTCTAAACATTTGAAAAGTCATTATTATTAACAATTAATATTTAGTATTGAGCCAGAATTAACAAAAAACAGTGAACATTCCATACACCAGTGATACACTTTTTTTTAGTGAAACAGTTATTGTAACCGAGTTAATTGTAACCGAGTTAATTGTAACCGAGTTAATTGTAACCGAGTTAACTGTAACCGAGTTAATTGTAACAGAGTTAATTGTAACAGAGTTAATTTCAGTTATTTTCACTGTTATATTCAGTATAGAATAATTTTATTTTATGTACCTTCCCGTACATTAGAGTGAAATGTTGTTTACCTTTTTTATTTATTTTTTGTTTGCAAATTTTTCTTCAATTTCTGAATTGAATTAACTTGCAAATTAAGAGAGAGAGAGTTTACAGAGTTTAGAGAGAGTTTAGAGATTTATAGAAATACTTGAAGCAGTTTCAAGTTAGACAGTTTAAGTTTCAAGATACTACTTGATAAGAGTTCAAGTCAGATAGTTTCAGAATACTTGATAAGAGGTCAAGTCAGAAGGTTGCATCCAAGAGGGACAACCAAGCCCCAGAGATTTCAGTTTTATTTGAAGTCAGAGAGATTTATTTCAAGTCAGACAGTTTTATTTGAAGTCAGACAGTTTTAGCTCAAGTCAGAGTTTATTTCAAGTCAGAGTTTTACTTGAAGTCAGAGAGATTTATTCCAAGTCATTTTTATTCCGAGTCCCAAGTTAGTTTTCAATGCAGTCAATTGAATTCAACTTTTCCTTTGTAATTTAAGAAAATATAATTTAAGAATTTAATTCAACCTTTTTTTGTGTTTTGAGAAGAAAATTGACCTATCTGTCTTTTCTTTTCATGCCATTGTTACGTATATAGATATATAGTTATGTAATTCATTAATTGTAACCAAAATAGTTTTTACAATTGTTTGTAACGATTTTGGTAATTATTGTAATGTATACGTGATAATAATAGTTGTGTAACAATTAATCGATCATGTACCTAATTTATCCTGCTCTGTACGATCGGGAAATTTACCCGTATGACCGCACATACCCTAAATTTCAGTCATTTAATTTTTAATAAAACTTCTACGCAATAAAACAGATGTATTTGTCTATATGCAAACAAGTCTTCAGATTAAAAAAATCAAATAATTCAAATTCTATCAACATTCAACGAAAAAGTATGATTTTTCTACTTAACAAGCAAAAATTATTTAAACCTTTTTAATATTTTTTTTATTATATAAAAATAATTTTTAATATAAAATTCAATTGAAATTATTAAAAGAAAAGATTGTTCGAAATGCTTCCCTTTCATTTCAATAACTTTTTTATTCTTGATCGAAATTTATCTATGATTCGATTTACTTTTATTTTTTTTTAGAATATTATAAAATTGTATTTAGCTCGTGGAAATGCATAATTGATTCATATTTTTAATTTGTATTTTTTATTTTTCTTTTGCTCAATTAATCATGAGTAACTGTCCTTAAATTGTTATTGTACCATTTGTAAAGTATCAAACGAAAATTATAGTCAAATTGACATACTACTAAAATATATGGTTATGAATTTTAGTAGTCGAATTTTAATATGTCTCGAAATTATCAGATACACACTTTGTACCCAACAAACATAAATACACATTTGACCACAGGTCTATACATCATCCACTACGTAATTCGATTTGTACCTACAACAGTCAATAAAAATGCATGCACACTATATATACTATATATACAAACCTCATACTCAAATCATTGAATATCACAATAAACTATTTCATTACGTAAGTGCCAACTATGCGATTTAGTCTTAATCATTTTTGCATTCATGCATTCATGCATTTTTGCATTCATGCATTTATACAGTTAATTTAACAATCCTATCAGCTAAATCTGTCTCTCGAAATTATCAGCTACACCCTTTATACCTAGTACACAAAAATACACACTAGACCACAGGTCTATACATCATCCATTACGTAATTCTATTTTTTATCTACAATAGTCAATAAAAATTAGCTTATAGATTGTGCGATTTACGTTTTTCCATTTTTATCTACTCTATTCATTATGTACGTAATTTTTCCCACAGAAAAATAAAATTTTGTAAAAAAATTTAACAATATCATTGTTTGTCTAACTTAATTGTTTGTCTAAATTAACGTACTAATCCTTTTATTCTGTTTGTATAAAAGTAGTTTTAATCTTTGATTTTTTTTTATATTTTGTAAGCAAGTGTCATTTTA
>JAJOZX010021438.1:0-5000 GCA_023014485.1 Bathynomus jamesi | reverse complement strand
ATAACAGTATCGCCGATTCTACATTCCTTATGGCGACATAATGTCGGGTCGGACATTGAGTACATTGTAATTTTGGTCACCTGTAACTATGATTATAATTACCAATTCATTTATTATCGTTAACTACAATTCCATTAAAGTACATTGACTACGTCATTTAGTACATTACATCATTAAGTACAGTTTCATTAAAGTACATTACATTATATTAAATTAAAGTATTACAGTTAATTATAATTAAACAGTTACTATAACTTTGTTTTGTTACAGTGTTTCATATTAATAGACAATTGAGATGTTAGAAATATAATACAAAGTACATGGGCACATACGGTATGGATGAATATGGTTGAATAATAATATTTATACTACATAACATATAAATAATGACTTCTATAGAATGTACAGTTTTTATTATGATGTTAAAGAATTTTCATACATTGAATACTAGAGATATGATGAAGGGAAATTAATGACGGGAAAATGTGACGTCATAATTATTGAATTTGTATGTATAGTACAAATCATTATTAGGAAGATTTACCAGAACGAATTAGAGACAAAGAGTGGGTATTAATGACTAAGAAGTACAACTACGGGTTCCAATCCTGTTATATGCAATGTGTATGCATAATCTAGGGTCGAGGGTGAGATGCAAGACAACCATAATTAATTATAATAAATTCTATAACAATGAAAAAATGGAAAATGGATACGACTAAACTATAGAAATGGTAGATCGTAGGGTTGTGACACGAACGAAAATAGAAAGCTACAAATAAAATTTTTATCCAAACTCGCGTTAAGCGATTTTGGTTCTTATGTAAAAATGAATATTGATTATTCATTGTTCATTTTTACATATATATATATATATATATATATATATATATATATATAATGTGTGTGTATATATATATGTATATATATATATATATATATATATACACACACATATATATATATATATATATATATATATATATATATATATATATATATATATATATATAGGGGAAAGTGGGGCACAGTGGGACAAAAAAAAATTGTGACGTCATAACTCGTTTATTTGAAAACTTATTACAAAATTTAAAAATGGAAAAATAACTATCATCATAAAGGATTTCTTATGCATATGCAAAAGTAAAGAGAAGCTTGTTCCAAAAGGCTGTTTTTCGCCAATAAACTATAAAGGTGATTTTGTCCCACTGTGCCCCAGGTGGGGGCACAGTGGGACAAGCACTGGGGTACATTGGGACATGATTAGTTTATATCAATGGAACCAAAATTGAAATCAAATTTAAGATACGCATTCTGTCTCTTTGTTGATCCACATGTTTTAGGCTTGGGGAGGATGGTTTTAATATCACTGAGCTTGATAGAAGCCATATCCTGGACTTGTGGAAAGAAGAATTCCATCGACTTCCGTTTTTCCTAAGATACGAAACTTCGTAGTCCCCTTCATCATCTTTGTCCTTAGTTACAAGGCCCACATAATATTTCTTGGATGGAGTAGCAAACTCAGCCAGAATGTAATCATTGACTTGGGGCTCTCCTTCCAATGTTGGTAACTCCTGGTCTTCATCGTTTGTCTCATCATCAAAACCATCAGATGAATGATCTGACAAAACTAATTCTTTACCAGATGATGAGTCCTCCTCAAAAACTAGTTTCCTGGATTTTGGCTTGATATTGGTATCTTTTGTGCCTTGGTTTTGTGTAGAGCATCGAGCTTTACACTGAGCGAGTGCTTCTTTCTCTGGAGTGTCATTTGCAATCATACTACGTCCTCTCTTTCGGCCTATTCCTGACTCTTTTCTGGCTGCAGCCTTAGGATAGCCTCTAATTTCCTCAGGAGATTGAAAGCGATGTCCACTAGAGTTGGATGACAAATTTATCTCTTCATGAGCTGGTCCTGGTTCTAGGCTCATAGCAGGTTGTGTAAGTTCTGGGCAAGGACGATTGTAACTGCACTTGGAGCATAATCTGAATCATCAAATACATTATCATGAAAAGGAAATATGCCAGTTCTTTGAAAACCAGAAGTAATATTTGATGGTGTCATTGAGCGTTTGAAAGCAATGTTCACTAATGCTCCAATATCATAAATTGGAAGTGGAATTCCTGGTTTCTGCAGAAGACGTGAATCCATAGCAGCAGCATAGTAGGCCTTAAATGGACCAAACACTGTGACATCCAGAGGCTGCATTTTATGGCTGCAGTGAGGATGGATAGTAAGAATGGTCACTCCATTTTCTTTAGCAGTATCAAGTACAGTGAGTGAGAGATGTGATTCATGATTATCACAAATGAGGAGTGCTGGATTCTCCTTCGATGCACTGGTGTACTTGATAAAGTGTTTCAAAACCTCATTAAATAGTTGACAGTTCATCCAACCACTTGGACTAGCTAGCCCAAGAGTCCCTGGTGGTGCATCTTTTATCATGTGTTCCTTAAAATGGCATCGTGGGAAAACCATTACAGGAGGGATATGGCTTCCAAGAGAATTAATAATGCACCACGTTTTCACCAATGCCCCTCGTTCAGCACTAACAGCCTGGCTGACTTGCTTTAAACCCCTTTCTGCAATTACTTTTCTTGGCTTCTGCACTGTTGTGGTTGACGTTTCATCTAAATTATAGATACGAGAACCATCAGCAAATGATGTATGTCGACTATAAACTTCTTTTAGCTTAGTAAAAAAGGCCTGAACATTATGTTTGTTGAATGCTGTAGACCTTGAAAGGCTGCAACTTTCTGGCGTTCTTGGGCTTAAAGAAGGATTTCGCTTCATAAATCCATAAAGCCAGTCTTCCCCACCCATTTTGTTCTCGTGCCACTTTTTGGGAATTTGTTTTTCATTTTTTAGTGCAACCTCATAAACCAAAAAGCGCGCATTTTTCCGTGTGAGTCCATAGTTCATTTTGGAGCAAGTGATCAAATAGTCCTTAATTGACTCTTCCTCTTCATCTGAAAATATCTTGCGACATGCATAGTTTGGGTGTAAACTGATAGTTTCACCTTCAGAAGCTGCCTTGGTCTTCTGCACGTATCTGTGTAATGTATTACGTGCTACTCCCAATTGGTTAGCAGCCTCCTTCAGGGTTGCTCCACCTAGCACCATGGTTACAGCTTGTTTCATTGCTTCCTCAGAGAAACTTCCTATTTCAGTTTTCCTTTTTCTGTTTCGAACCATCTTGAATCTGAAAAAAGGGACTATGAATGGCATAACTTAAAAAAATATAATATATGACAGCGTAATAAAATATACAACCAATTATATATTAATATAGGATAGCCTATAATATATAATGCATAGCCTATAATATACATATTACATAATATAAAATAAAATATACATAATATATAAGCACACCGGACAAAAAATTAGTCACCCCTAATAGCACCGATAGTAGGAAGTTCAAGGTCACACAGAGGGCGCTGATGTAGCATTGGTAAGTGACAAGTAGCGGTGACGTAGCACACAGGATCAGATCTGTTTCGTGAGGTGGTGAAGAACAAAGTGTGTGTTGGATATAGTCTGCAAAATGGGTCGTGAGGCAGACGTTACTCAGTGGCAAAAAGGAGCCATCGTGTTTGGCAGAGCCCACGGACACAAAATGTCTGAAGTAGCCCAATTTGTTGGTGTGTCAGCGCGTACTGTCCAGCGAGTTTACAAAGTGGTGTAGTTCGCAATCAACTGAAAATCGACGGCGTAACTGTGGCCGGAAAACAATTCTCGACAATAGGGACCGCTGCCATGTTTCTCGTCTAGTAACTGCAAATCGTTTTCAAACAGAGAACAATTGCTCCAAGAATCCAATGAGGTTCTCCAGCGACCAATTTCCGAACGGACATTGCGACGAGAACTGCATGCGATGGACATCTGGAGCAGGGTACCACGGAAGAGGCCGCTGTTAACAGCAGGTCACAAATTGGCACGTTATAAATGGGCTCAGAGGCACAAAAACTGGACTGCGGCAGATTGGAAACGTGTAATTTGGTCCGATGAGTCCCGTTTTCGTTTGTTCTCCAATGATGGGAGGCGACGAGTACATCGCAGGTCCAATGAAGCCTTTAATCCTGAATGCGTCGAAGGTGTGTTCAGGCTGGAGGTGGTTCCGTGATGTTCTGGGGATGTTTTTCGTACCACGAAATGGGCCCTCTCGTTCCAGTGACGATGAATTTGAACCAGCAGGCGTACCTCCGCATACTAAATGATGAATTGGTACCCTTTGCCCTACATCTCCAGGAGCAGCATCACATTGCCACTCCTGTCTTCCAAGACGACAATTGCCGTGTGCACAGGGCGAGAAGTGTGTCTGAGTGGCACGACGAACATTCTGCAACACTGTCTCACCTCGAATGGCCCGCCAAATCCCCTGATTTAAATCCTATTGAAAATCTGTGGGATTATTTGGAACAGAATGTGAAGCGCAGGAATAGACACCCACGGACTCTGGCGGAACTTCGGGACCGGCTGATGAACGAGTGGCAGCAAATCGATGTTCAGTACATGCACAACCTCGTAGAGTCTCTGCCTCGCCGGATTCGTGCGGTTATCAAGGCCAGAGGCGCCGTCACACGTTATTAGGTACATTCTGAGAGGGGTGACTAATTTTTTGTCCGGTGTGCTTATATTCACATCATTATGGGGCACAGTGGGACAGCGTCCCACTGTGCACCATTTTAAGTGTCCCACAGTGCCCCGTGTGATATTTTTTTAAATTGAGTCAGCTACATCAAAAACTTTGAAAGCAAATGCTAAGAACAACAGCTCACTATGTAGACATATAGTTGTTATACTTATGCAATTAATATTAAAGAGTTATGTTAACCCAAATAAATCATAGAGACTTCCATACTTACAGCAAAATATTTACTTTCTTCCGTTCAAAGAGCAATGGCCTTGACCACAGAGAATCAGGAACAGCTAACCCTCCCATTGCAACGCTAGTGGAGGCACTAATCAAAAACTGTTACGTAGCCGACAGCACCGC